>CATIWM010215765.1:0-12031 GCA_949671775.1 Mallotus repandus
TTATGGACTTAATTGTAAACATTTATAATCTTCTCCTATTTAACATTGGAATTAATACCACACATATCTCATGTATTTCTCATGTCTATATGTTATGCATGTTATGCAAATAAATGTAATGTATTAGGTGGGCGTTACAAATAGTATCTAAAGAATTTCTTTAGAAATCATTATCAAAGGGTAAGCATTACCATAGATGCATGAACATCTATTCAACAAATCAATTACATGTGCATAACTGTTTACTTTATAGATGATCGGTGGAAGCTGCATAAAAAATTTATCTCATTTGTGCCTTTTACATCTCATAAAGGTGAGTATATTGCCAAAGCTCTGGAAAATTATTTGCTTGAGTGGGGGTTGAGAAACATATTCACTGTAATAGTAAATAATGCCTTATCTAATGATACAATCGTGGGGTATTTAACAAAGAAAGTCTTAGGTTGGGGTGTTAGCGCAGTTAGATGTAAATATTTGCACATGAGGTGCATTGCTCACATATTGAACCTGATTGTGCATGATAGGTTGAAAGATATTAGTGAGGTTGGTAAAAAGGTTAGAGGATGTGTTAGATATGTCAGAAATTCACCAGCAAGACTTAGAAAATTTAAAGAAATTGCAGAGTTAGTTGGCATTGAGTCTAAATCATGTCTTTACCTTGATGTTCCAACAAGGTGAAATTCCACCTATTTGATGTTAAAAACTGCTTATGTTTACGAAAAAGCTTTTGACAAGTATGATGTACAAGAGTCACCATACAGATTAGATTTGAAGGATTATGTGCATGATTACTTTGACTGGCTATTTGTGAATAAAATGGTGGAATTGCTGAAACACTTTTATGACATAACTTTGAGAGTTTCTGTTTCTCAAAGTGTGACTTCCAATACCTTATTTTATGAAATTTATGATTTATTCTACATCTTGAATGAGTGGAAGCTTTCTACTGACTTGAATGTTAGAATAATAGGCTTGAATATGATAAAATGAATAATATGATCTTTATCGCTTCTGTTTTGGATCCTTGAGATAAACTAGAGTCTATGAAATTTTCTCTGTCTCAAATATATGGGCCTGTTGTTGGTGAAAGCTTGTCCCAATCTATGAAAAACTCTTTATTTGAATTGTTTGTTGATTATGTGGCTTGTTATGCTCAAACTGATTCTGTTTCTCAAGAATCTGCTTCTCAATCTTCTGTTTCTACTGCTACAAATTCTGTGAAATCTGTTTCTGTGTTGAAAGCAAGATTTAAGCAACATAAAATGGATTGTAGAATGGGTGGAAGCAAAAGGTCTGATCTTGAAATATACTTGACTGAGTCAGTGTTAGAAGAAGAGGGGGAATTATATATTATAAGATGGTGGAAATTAAATTCCGAAAGGTTCCCTATACTGTCTAAAATGGCTCGAGATATTTTAGTTGTTCCCATCTCAACTGTTGCTTTAAAATCTACCTTCATCACTGTGGTAGAGTGCTTAATGCATTTGGGAGGTCATTAATTCCTAAGATTGTGGAAGCTTTAATTTATTCTCAAGATTGGCTTAGAGTTAGTAAAAATGAAATTTTAATTAAGGAGGAACTCAATGGACTTGACCTCGTTGAAAATGACAAGTATTTAATATGTTATTTTTTTATACAAGTTAATTGTTTGCTAATTATAGACTGATTGTCTTTTTTATGCAGTTGCAGATCTCTCACATGTGGGTGTTGGTCCATCAACAACATCCATATCAGGTGTCATCTGATCTAACTCTATTGGCAATCCCCTTAGTCCTATATGCACATATTGGTAGTAAATTCATTTAATCTATATTTCTTATATTATTTATTCATCTGATTTATTTAATTCTTATTTCAGGCTTTGAGTTTGATGATGCTATCTTCCACTATGAGTCGAAGAATGAGGGGCATATTATCTTGGGTGGCATGTTAATGCAACCAGAAAATGTTGTTGCATTCTTGAAAATTCTAAGCTTCTTTTAAATTCTGATGCATGCATTCCTAGCATTCCTTGCTTGCCTTGCTTGCTTGTTTTGTTTATTGCTTTTGGTTAATATTTTGAATTCCCGCTGATTGTTTTGCTAGCATTAGCATATGCATATTTGCATTCTTGGCTTGTGCAATGATGAATGCTTCCACCAGGTTTTATGACAGCAAGATAGCTTGTGCTGCAATTTTTTAGGGGGCATTTATTGCAGCAAAAAATTGTGACCATGTTTCTTATATGAATTACGAAACAAAATCGAGTACCAACCAAGTTAATTTTAATATTTTGTTCACTGCATTTCTTACAAAATCTTAGCATCAACAAAGTTAATTTTTTCATGTCTCTTTTTTTGCAGGATTTTATTAGATGTTTTTGCTTTGTATATGCAGAACCTCTCTTATTTTTTTATTGATGGGTTCTGAATCAAATTAAAGTACAGATGAATCATTTTTTTGGCATATAATTATAGTTTCATTTGATCTTGTAATTGAAAAAAAAATCAAATGTAAATGATTATAATATTTATTTCTTGTAACATTTCATGTATTGAGCCCAATAAGTGTAATTGAAAATGGAAATCAAGATTTGCTACAAATATTTTTTGGACCAGTTTGTATATTTTTGTGGGTTTCAGCCCTTAATATACATTAGTCTTCTGTTTTTACTTAGGGCTCAATAATTTGAAGCCCAAAACTGTTCAACATATCTGATTCATATCCGAACCCGCTCATCACCCGAACCGTTGGATTATCATATAAAACGGTTTCGATTTGGTGTCTGCTTACTTCATATTCAAACCTGCTCAATTTTTCATTCCTTACTCCCAATCTGACCCAACCCGACAGATGAACACCCCTACCCCCAACTCCTAATTTATCGAAGAAAATATATTTAGATCAATAAAAAAACATGCAGTGTTTTGCATAAATTAGCAGATGTGGAAGTTGATGAGTGGTTGTGTTAAAGTCGGTGGCACATGTGTATGTGTAGAAGTGCACTTCAGTTTGGTATAACACAACATTTAGCAACTTCATCCTAATTTAAACATATTCCTCTTTCCAAACATGCCCTTTACCTTATTTTCTGTAAAACTAAAATAATTTTTACTTTTATTACCAACCAATTCAATTTTAGTAATTTTCACTATGCAATTGAACCTTGGACCTGTTATGACTCTAAATGATATGTTTAGTTGAATTGTTGTTGATGGCTGATAATTGATAGTTGATGGCTGATAACTGATAGTTGATGACTGTTGTTGTTAGCTGGTAACTGATAGCTGATTAGTGTCACGTGTTTAGATAATTGTTTACAGTTATTTTTTAAACCTAAATTACTTACAACAATTGTTGTTTAAATATTCAATGATCAAGATAAACATTCATAGAATTATATTAATAGTATTCTAAAGATATGTATATACATTTATGTGTTTTGTGACATTTGACAAATAATATAAATAAAAACAAAAACTACAAACTGTTTTAATAATATTATAAAGGTAATATATAGACTTCCATTGAATTATTTTAATAATATTGTAAAGGTATATATAATTTGATATTTGAAAAATAATATAAATTAACAAAAATAAAATTATACATTAGATTAATAGTAGGCATAATACATAAATGACCCCCTGTACTTGTTACTTTTTGTCAGTTTGACACCTCAACTTATAGTTTTGCCATTTTGACACATGAACTTGGCTAAAATGTAATTTTGAAAACCATGTCAGCACATGTGGCACGGAATAGCAAATTAGCATGTGCCACATCATAAGGATTTAATTGACCAAAAATTACTAGTAGAGGTATCAAACTGACAAAAAGTGATAAGTACATGGGGTGGTAGATGAATTATGTCATCATATTAGTACAAACTAATGCATTTTAGCCAAGTTTAGGTGTCAAAATGCAAAATTATAAGTTAAGGTGTCAAACTGACAAAAAGTGACAAATACAGGGGGCTATGTATGTATTATGTCTTGATAGTATTATAAAAGTTATGTTGAAAATAATAATAATAATTAGTATTAATAATAATAATAATAATATTTGAAACAATTAAATATTTAATAAGTACTTTTTTTCCTTCAAAAAATTTAATATTACAAGAAAAAAATTCTAATTTTGTAACAGATCTCACCACTATACATATTACAATTCACCTTGCTGGCAAAAAAAAAAAAGTTTTGGTTAGGATAAAGTTTTTTTTTTTTTTTAATGTTAGTTCAATTCAAATAGATTCAATAGATGTGAGGATAATTTTATAATTGTCTTTTAATAGGATAGAACGTTTCATAACAATCTTCATATTTGAGTTGATAGGAAATGTAGTTGTCAAGTATCCTATCAGCTATCAGCCACTATTGAAAAAAAAAACGTACCAAACATATTTTGATAATTGTTGGGATCTGACACCCTTTTAATTATAATGTTTTTTTTCTTTATCATAACATTCTATTCTAAAAAATGTAAATTTTATAATTTAAATAATATGGAAGCATTAGTATTATTATAATTTTTTTATATCTTAACATTAAATTGTCCATTTATTTTCAAATTTTAAAATTATTTAAATATGTATAGATAAATTTATATTTTCAATTTAAAATATGAAAAATTATCTTATATAAAAATTTATATTTATATTTTAATTTACAATATAAAAAATTAAAATAAATAAATTCATTTTCTATCAATTAAAATTTAAAAAAAGTTAAAAAATGGTATAAGGGTTAAAAAAATAAATTCAACAATCTTTGGAGCACGCCTTAATACACATGGTTAAAAAAAAGTTTAAAAAATAAATAAATTCATTTTCAAACTTCCACTAAATAGAAATATCAACAATTAACACTTCCTTGATACACATGGGAGGCTCCTGTCTCCAAAACATCGACCCTTCTATGTGAATTGCTTCTTTAGCAACACTGTGAGTAACAGCATTTGCAGTACGCCTCACAAAGCCTACATTAGCATTTGAGATAGAATTTATTAGACATTGACAACCTTTGGATAACTTAACCCACTGAACTCCTCTGAGGCACTTAATCTTGGACTAAATCAAGGAATCTGTCTCTCCATAATAACATTGCTTATCGCCTCATCTTTGAGGCAGCTCAGGATCTCTCTCATCCCAATTGCTTCAGCTTCATAAGGATCATTTCTACCACTCAGCAGGTTAGCTTTTGCTGCAATGAAAGTGCCTTTATGATCTCTAATGACCCAGCCGATGCCAATCTGTCTACAAGTTAAGAAAACTGCTGTATCTATGTTTGCGTTTAACTAGCCTTCAGGAGGAGGGCACCGTGTACCTTGAACTGAACAAACAGGCTGTTGGGTGATTTGATTAACTTTCAAAGCACCTTGAGCCTCCTGCCACGGCTTCAAAAAAACCATAGCTCCCCCGATAACCTCATTACTTGATCTGTTTCCTTGATTCCATAATATTTAATTCCTACGTTCAAAAAATAATAATAATAATAATATTTCATTCCTTTGCTGCCATAAGCTCCAGCATATCATAGCTGCCCTCTCATCAATTTCCATAGAATTACACTGCAAAACCACTTCCACGCACACAAAGAAATTGACATCCCTCCTTACCTCCAGACTATACTATACCGGACAACACAAACAACATGTGAAGGTAACAAGGTGCCACTTATTGAGATCACTGAGAAATTAATTTACCGTCAAATTTACATGAGTAGCAAGATCTTGCTAAAAGCTTGGACTCCAAATGCAAATCAACGAACGATTATTTCTGCTTTGGAATTAAAATTTTTTTCCTGAAAATAAATTACGGATTGCCTCACTGTTAAGGCGTCTGCCATATGCTTTCTGCTGCAACCCCTTGTAAGGTCCAAAATTCAGTTTTCGAACTGAAGAAAAGATCAACAACGCCAGTGCAATGCAATTATTAAGCAAATATGAAACAAAATCCATCTCACTTGATCTTCCATTAAATTTAAATATCTCAACTTCTTTAAGTTGTAAATGGGGTTGTTCACTCTCCAACTTCCCACCAGGTACAACATTCCAATCCACATTGTATTCGAACTGCCATTCAAATAAGAAAATGTAACAAAGTTTTTAATACATGATTTCAACTTCATTATAATTTTGATACTGACTACTTTGTATTTAGTTGAACTCAAATGGAATACATATAAACTATTGTATATTACAAAAAATTCTTGCAAATGTAGAGATGAAGATTTTTTTTTTTAAAAAAAACCCAGCCTGAGTCCGACGTATCCACGTATGACAATATATTTGACACAAAAATGACATAAAAAAGAAAAAAATTCTAAAAATCAAGCAAAAACTTTGATTATAATTCAAGATAATTCTTATTGTTGCTAAATCTGAAATAATCAAAAGAAAATGGGATTTCCATTTTTAAATCACTAGTATCCACATAAAAATGTCATAAGCTATACTTGAACCCTCAAATTTCATGATTTCATCCCTGCCAATTGACGGCAGGTGTGAGCTCTTAACAGGTTTTAGAGAAACCTCAGCCAATCACAACAAACAGGGGAGACCTTGTTTACCACGGTATCAGTTAAACTCCACATGTTACCACAACATCATCGTGTGGTTCCAGCACGGAACATTCGAGCGGCTGCTTGTAAAGTTCGAAGACCAAGAAACTAAATTTGTTCAACAAAATTGTGTATATTCACCCTAATCGATTTTCTAATCTTTCATGAACCTGTCAAATTCAATTCCACCATTGAATTGTTCATTTGATCAGGCAACTACACAAAAAGCCATCCTAAATTGCTTCCACTCACTATCTCATACTATATCTTTTCAAATAGAAGTAGTAACAACAAATATTTCCTTCTGAATTATGGCATACCTTACAATATCCTATCATTGTATTCATTTACTTCCATGATCCATCCTCTTAGTAAAGGAGCCTCACAAAATCGATTTTTATTCATTTGTATTTGTACAGTTTATAATTCTTCCCCACCCATTGGAACAAAATGATACACAATTACTAAAGAAACATCACAAATTTTAGTAATGTGCTGAAATAAGATCAACGCATAGAATACTTACTCCAAGGTGGAGTTTCTGCAAAGCAGGAGAAGCGTTAAGAATGTGTACAATATTGAGGAGGTCATATGCTCGTGACATGCAAATATCGAGCTCCAGTTGCTTGAGATGCCTGAATGCCGTCATGCTCTCAGATATGAGCGGAACCTGGAACATTTTTTATATTAGCAAAAATAGCCATATAAATTTTTGTTACAATGTATAGATCAAGTAATTTCAAGTTTTATCAACATACCTCAAAAGGAATGAACCTTAATGACATCTTTTGCAAGTCCATTGAACACGGATCTCGTTTCTACACTGCCTTTATGTACAAATTGGAAAAACATGATTTTAAGTGCATGCACATCAATGAATGTGAACTTTCTTACCCGACCACTGTACCCAAAGGTGTGCAGCTCATGAAGAGAATTTAGCTCCATCATGGTCATCAATAATCAATGATTTCAAAGGAAGAGATGGACCAGAAACACATAAGTATTCAGGAAGAAAGCACCTCATAAGTTTCAACCACTCGAGGTTCGAGCATCTAGAAAGTATCGTGTCTAAATGAAACTGACTTAAAGGTACGGAGCTAAGACGAAGAGTAACCAACAAACTTAATCATTTGGCATAGTCAGGAGAAGGTGTCAATGTACATGACTTTAAGAGCAGATGCTTCAAGTGAGATGCTCTCCCATGAGGAGGTAGAAGATGACAGGGAAAGTTGTACCGGTCAACATCAGGTAAAAAGTAAAGGCTAAGAGAAATAGTTTCGGTCTCCATCCCTAAAGCCAAATCCAGCCATCGATCAATGTGCAATTTGGCCTCATTCCCAAGGCAAAACTTAACCTTGAAGGCTTTTAATTTGGGAACAGAACAAAAATGGAGGAATTGATCAACCCCCATTATGAATTTAGACTTATGTTCCAAGCAAAGTTGGCAAATGCGACGGCCGTACTTGCTGTAGTTAATTCCAAGAACAAAGTTAAGATCGAAGCATAGGTTTGATGAGCATGAGCATAGAAACCTCCATCTATGCGGCAACGACCTAGTTCTAACAGCATCTTGCATACTCAACAATGAAAGAATAAACGATAAAATGTCGTCTGGAAATTCACTGATATAGTCATCATCAACTCTCTCACCATGTCCCCATTCATAAATCACAAAACAAAGAAAGAACAACAGAATGTGAATTGAAATAGCTCAAACTACAAGGTTATAAACATATCAAGACTAATCAAAGACATGCCTACCATCATCAATTATCAAAAAGAAGAGCAAAAACAAAGAAAAAAGAAACCAGTGCACATGCACATATCGAAGATCACTAAACCAACAGAGTACCTCCAAAATGCAAAATGGGTTTTCTTTAATCCTTTCAAGGAAAGCAATTCTGTTGGTTTGATGGAAGAATAACAACAGATGATGCACCAAATCTTTTCCAGATGATGCTCAAAATAGGCAGCCAAAAAAAAAAGGGAACTTTAGAAACAACAGATTTTGGAAAAGTAAAGAAAAGCAATTATTACCTGCTCAGCCATATTAGTCTATTGCTAAGCTCTCTTCGATTTTGCAGAGGCAACAGATTTATGTATTTCATTATTTATAAATAAGTTTAGCTTTCTCCAAAACCAAAAAGGCAAAGGGAAGACAACCCCAACTCCTAATTTACCTAAGAAAATTTATTTATCGTGTTAGTATTTTTTTTTTAATTTTAGCAGAAATTAGCAGATGTGGAAGTTGATGAGTGGTTGTGCGTGGAAGTCGTACTTCGGACACCAAACACAACTTTCAACGAAACCATCGGGTTATTTACATCACGGTCCCTAAAGTATTACTCATGTCCCTCTATGATCCCAAATAATTGATTGCGCTCACCAAAATTTCTGAATTTTAATTTAAATAACAACGATTCCCCTTTTGACGATTTCCGATGGAATAAGTCCCGGAATGTCGACGTGGCATATCTGAGATGCTGATGTGTAAAAAATTATTTTCAATAAATAAACCTAAAGCCATGTGGGCCCCTGCATGTTGCCATGTGGCAACCATGTAAGAAATAAAAAAATCCGTTAAATAAAAAAACATAAGCCATCGTTTCCCTCAGCTTTATTTTTTTGTCAAAAGAGTTTCCCTCCTTCTCACTTTTTCATTAACCGCCATTGAAGAACAAAGAATCCATAAACCTAAATCGATCATATAAATAGAAATCAAAATCAAAGCCTGTAGATTTTGGGTTACGAGCATAAGAAAGGAACAGGGAACTTGGAAAGAAAAGGTAAAGTTTTCTTTGATTTAGTGGGAAAGTTTTTTAAGTGAAAGTGAGCAAAAAAAGTGTGCAAGTGAAATCAATGTGAAAGTGAAAGTGAAATCAATGTGAAAGTGAAAGTGGTCCTCTGTTATTTGTTGTAGAAAAAAGTAAAGAAACCTAACAAGTTGTGGTTATTGGTGTCATAAAGCACGAGGGAGGAGGTAGTAAAGACAAATAAAGGAAATACATTGTAGGCCATTGTCGAACATGGTTGATGACTCAGGTATGCACAATATTCAAACAACATGCCAACAACATTCTACTATAAACTATAATTTTATATTTAATTGAATACATTTAGTTTAAATATTTTTTAGATTACAAGATTAAGTGAGTAATTTATTTGAAGAAAAGGACATTGAAAATCCCAAGTTAGTGCTGGGTTTTTATTTTTATTGAAAAGGACATTGAAGAAAAGGACATTAAAGAAAACCTATGTTTAGTTTTATTTTTAATTATGTCTGTGTTGGGTTGTTTGTGTTGTGTAAGTTAGGCATGATTTTTTTTTTGTAAAGTTAGTGAAATATGTTATTTTTACTTCTATTTGAATAGATAGAAAAGGGCATGAAACATTTACTATTATGTTGCATTATGATGGGAAATTGGATGAATTGGGATACCGTGATGGTGATGGTGATGTAGATTGTAAAA
Organism: Mallotus repandus; assembly: GCA_949671775.1. Lineage (NCBI taxonomy): Eukaryota > Viridiplantae > Streptophyta > Magnoliopsida > Malpighiales > Euphorbiaceae > Mallotus > Mallotus repandus. The sequence continues at coordinate 10,013 of CATIWM010215765.1, forward strand.
AAATTGAAGTTGATAGGATCTCATTAGTTACAATTGATGTGTGGGCAAAAAATTTAGGATTGATGGGTGAATTATAATATTTTTGGAGAATGCCAAAGATGGATTTTAAGACTAGTTTGAAATTACTGGAGAATGATGCTTGTATTTTTTAAATGAGTTTACATGCAGCTGATTATGGATTAGTTGATGTCTATGTTAAGCATTTAACATATGATGACTTAGAGGAGTTGATGTGGTTATATAGGAAATAGATGATGATAATGCTGTGTAATTGAGTAGTTTAAGTGTCGGGAAGATAACATGTAGTGAGAGAGAAGTTTTAAAAGCTAGTGGAATTAGACTAGCAATAGAATTTGTGGCAAATAAAGAAAGTGCTATTGAGACTGAAGTTTAGCAAATGCATACTAAAGCTGAGGAGGACATGTGTGATGATTTTGTGGTGAATGAAAAAGAAAAAGAAAATGTAGATGTTGATTTGTAGAATGAGAATGCAGCAGTCGAAGTTGATAAGGTTGGTGGTTGTGAGAAGCAAAATGATGGTGAAATTCAAGGGGGAGATGATTTTTTTGATCCAGATAATGACATACTTAAGGGAGATGAGGACTTACTTGATGTATTAAGATCAACAAGGCAGCTGAATTCCAATGGTGAAGCAGAAACAACTCAAGCAGAAGTACTAGCAGGTGATACAGAAGTAGAAACACTAGCTCAAATAGTAGCAGAAGAAGCAACAACATCAAGGACAAAAGTAGAAACAGAAGCAGTAGGATCTGAAGCAGTTGGTCCAGATGGTGTTCGAACTGAAGATGAAGAAATTTCTAAAGCAGCTAAAAGGAAGAGGGGAAGGCCAAAAAGTAGTGGAATTAGATTGTGTTGACCTCATCAATAATCAATCTTGATTTTGATCTTAACAAAATTAATTTTGAGCATTTAATGTGTTTGTTTAAGTGTGTATAAGTTAGGACTCAATTTAAGTATAGTCACGACCGGGATTGATAAAGTATGCTTTTGGGCTAATTTGAACTTTGAGATTCAAGTAAGCTTTTAACATCCTTATAGCTTTATAATGAGAAAGTTGTCTGCTTAACATTTAAAGTAGACATCTTAACCTTTCTGAATTAAGCTTACTTGTCAAAATATGAGCTCATTTGGATATAAAAATCTTGAGTTGAAGTCAGCATATACAACTTTCATTTTAGGTTGAAAAGCTCTTAGTATTTCAGAAATATCTTGAGCTACAAATGTTAAATTGAGGTGACTCAAAGTGCTATAGAAATATAATAAAAATATCTATAACTTTAATGAAGAAAGGTTAGGTTGATTCGATTTTCTTCAGTACCGCTCATGAGCACCTCACAAGCAGCCTCCTGTGGAATCATTTTTGTGCCTTTGTGAGCGATTTATGAAGTGATACTCACAAGGAGTGCTCATGATTGTGAGAAATCATGAGCAGCTCATGAGCATCCTCCTAAAAGCTTCAAACGGTCATCTTTGATATATTTTCAAAGGCAACGACTAGTTCTTTCCTCCTTACAAGCCAGAGCTTCCTCCTCACAACCGTGAGCCTTATTTTAGCTACAAAAAGTCCAAGATTGTTCAAAAATAAATTATGGACATTGAAGACATATTTGACACATCCAACAACCATATTTTTTAGTGTTTATCTATATAAACACCTCTTAGAGCTTAATTGGAGTTGAGAAACTTTTTTATTCATTACATACTCTCAAACATTCAATAAAGCTCTCAAAAACTCTCTTCAAATTCATTTTATGTTTGTTTAACTCTTGTGAGAGTTGATGAGTGTTAGAATAAAAATTCTTATCTTCTATTTTCTGGATTTAAAAAAAGGGAAGTGAGGTTATATTCTAAAGGAATTGGTTTAAGTGTTTAGCCATTAAAAAAATGAGAATTTGGTTTTAGTGTAAGCCTTTAAAACAGTTGTAAATTGGTCTTTGAGTGAGCCTTGAAAACTCAAGTTGTAAGGTTTGAGTTGAGCCTAAAACTCAAGTTGTAAAA
>CATIWM010215776.1:0-10314 GCA_949671775.1 Mallotus repandus
GAGGCAACCCTGTCACAAAATTCATGGTGACTCTCTCCCATTTCCACTTAGGAATTAGAAGAGGTTGAAGCTTTCCAGAAGGCTTTTGATGCTCTGCTTTCACTTGCTGACATGCCAAGAACTTAGAAACAAACTCTGCTACATCCTTCTTCATTCCATCCCACTAATAAAGATCCTTTATGTTATGGTACATCTTAGTGGAACCAGGATGTACACTGTAGGCTGTATAATGGGCTTCTTCCAATATCTCTTCTCTCAAGTTATCTACATTAGGAACACACAACCTTCCATTGATCTAGAGAACACCTTCATCATCAAGGGTAAAATCAGCGAACTTGCCTTCACGAACCTTCTCCACAAGTGCTACCAAATCAGGATCTACAAACTCCATAAGCTCTAAGCCGAGATCCTAACCCTCAATATCAATCTAACTCTGAACTGAGCTAACAATCCTCCTGACCTAGTTATCTTCATCATCAACCCTTGGTCCTTTAACTTGTGCATCTTTTGGATCAAAGGTCTCCTTTCCACAATAATGTGAGAAAGACTACCCGAGGACTTTCTACTCAAGGCATCTTCTACCACATTAACCTTACCTGGGTGGTACAAGATGTCATAATCATAATCTTTCAGAAGTTCTAGCCATCTTCTTTGTCTGAGATTCAAATTTCTCTGCTGAAAGATATACTTCAAACTTTTGTGGTCAGTATAAATTTCATATGTTACCCTGTACAGATAATGCCTCCAAATCTTGAGAGCAAAGATAACAGCAACCATTTCTAGGTCATGAGTAGGATAGTTTTGCTCATGCTTCTTTAATTGTCTAAAAGCATAAGCTACTAGTTTACCATTCTGCATAAATACACAACCTAGGCCAACTCTAGAAGCATCACATTACACAATGAACTTGTCTACTCCATTAAGCAAAGTTAATAATGGAACTGTAGTTAACTTCTCCTTTAGCAATTGAAAGCTATTTTCACATATGTCTGACCACACAAACTTCACATTTTTTTAAGTTTGGCGAGTCATAGAGGCTGTAATTCTTGAGAAATCCTAGACAAACCTCCTATAATACCTTACCAAACCCAAGAAACTCCGAATCTCTATGATTATTGTCAATCTAGGCCATTCAGACATTGCTTCAATCTTCTATGGATCAACCTAAATGCCATCCTTAGACACTGCAAGTCCAAGGAATGCCACACTTTCTAGCCTCTACCTCTACCCCTACGCCTAACTGGGTCTACCTCTACCTCTAACCCTACGCCTAACTGGCGGCTCAGGTGGTTGAGCTTCATCCTAAAAAGAGCCTTCGTCCTCGGCCTCATCGACCGGTGGAGCGACACACGCTGGCCACATTCTGGAAAGAACAACAATAATACGCACAATTCAGACAACAACATATATCCTAACAGTTATGCGGAATTCTAAAAGCAAAGAAGACTTTTCAAAGACGTAATTGAACCTAATTGTTGCAGTAGTTTCAAAGAAAAACTCAAACTCTATCAACCTAGGTCAACCACACTAAACATAGGCTTAGATACCAACTTTGTCATGACCCAAACCCAGGAGTCATAACGGGTGCTGAGGAACGGGAATTCACATGAATCTGGAATCCATAGAAAGCCTTAAACATAACTTACACACCAAATATAATCGCAAAAATGCCGCAGAATTAAAACTTTTAGTAAAATAAATAAATATTAAATCATAATAAAATATTTTGTAAAAATATTCAAGTACACAACCTCAGACAATATTATTAGAATATACTACAACCAGTACAAAATTCTACTGCAACATCTAACAAATACAAGGAAGTGATAGTTTAAAATTTACATAAAGCAGCCGGAGAAGAAAGAGTCTGACGAAGAGAACTACTATGAGAGGTCTAACAAGAAGAATCTGAAAAATAATCAAGGGGGGTCAGACCTCACTGAGTGAATTATTATTATATATATACATGCAACCTAAGCATACAAGCAACCAAACATCAATATAATATTTATATATTTATAGTTATATTTATTTAATTTATACACACATTTCAGGAAAATGCTCAAAAACACTTTTCATATAAACACAGGAGATGCAAATAAGAGGAGGATCGGAGTAGAACCCTAAGAATGTCTGGAACCTCAATATTGAACCTCACTGGCCATCAGGCCCACTTAAATCCAATAATATTTCTCTTTTCCAATTTAGTAGTGAACTGGCCCCGAGACACTAAGTCAACCAAGCTACCGCAATCTTGCTATTAGTATGACTGGCCCTAAGACACTAAGTCAATCGAGCTACCGCAGCCACACCACTCTCAACCACAAATCTTAATAAATCATTTTAATCATATCTCACATCAATTAATATATCAAAACCTAGCATTCTAGCGTACTGTTGTGCAATAGTTCTAGTGTAGCCCACTAGATAGCACGTTCTACTACTGTCCTCCAAAAATATCACATCACAATAATAATGCATATCAATAATAAAAACAGCATCAAAGTCAAGAACACTAAATTCACAATATATATATATACATAATGAAATATATATATTTTAATGATCACCAAACAGATAAATAACAAATAAGGGTCTAAAAAGCATATTTATTTCACATTAATAACAAAACATGTAGATGCTGGGTAAACAGTTCTATATGACATGCATACATATAATAATAACTCACAGGTGTACGCTCCTCTACAATAATTCGACTAGCCCTATCCTGGAGACCTAGCTCTCGGTGCAGCTATAGGAAAAATAATAATAATAAATAATTAGGATAAAATCTTAATCTTATATATTCTAAATTTCTAAGAAAACTTGATCTAAACACGACTCTAATAACACTCAAAACTTAATACAAACCGATGTCAAGTTTTACGAGAAATTTACCAAAAATTCGGCAGTGTCTCCTTTGTAAAACGGACATCTCTCTACTAAAAGTAGAGCCGATCCTGCACGCAAACACACTTCAAAATTACTCTACCACTCAAATCTCGGGTTGGGCCCCCGAACTACACTTAGTGCCCAACCGAGAACCAACACAACAACAAAAATATAAAAACAATATAATTTTCTCAAATCACAAAATACCTTAAAATTTTAATTATCTATCACCATATTTATTTATATATAAAAATATAAAGGAAATAGATTTCCAAATAAATAAGAAAAATCCTTAATTACAAATAATAATTTGCTAGCAAAATCCATTAATAGTATAAAATTTTCATTTACAATTAAATTAGCATAAATTGTAAATAATTATTAAAATCACCTATTAATATCATAAAAATAATAAAATGCTCATTTAAACTTAAACATAATAAATAAGCTTATTTTTTATATATTCTCCTAAAATTATCACTAATTAACAATTAATTGGAATAACTATAAAAATTATTTTTCATACCTTTAATAATAAAAAATAGTCTAAAACAAAATAAATATCAATAATTTGATTAAAATTAATTAATTACTAATTTCTAATAATTGTTCTAAAAATACATATCTAACCATAATCTTTAAAAATTCATATTTTAAAATCTATAAAGAATTTTGCAAAACTTTCTTCACAAAGTTTAATATACATAATTAATAGAATTTATCAAAAATATAAAAATTTTCCGAGCTCGGAGCAGTAACGTAAACAGTAACCGAAGCCCGAAAAATTAAAAAAAACAAATAAAAATCATATTTAGCAAGCTCATAATCTCTACAACAATTAATCTCAAAGCAACTACATCTAATAAAATCGAATTCAAGCTCAAATAAACAAATAAACTAAATATCAACTTATAACAGTTACCCAAAATCGGATTCGTTCCTGGAGTTGTCCGGACGAATTGAGTTGAGAAAATCAAAACTCGGAGGAAGAGCTTAAGAATATATTTATTCATGAGGTAAGAATATATTTATTCATGAGGTAAGTCTTACACTCATTTAACGGTGAGTGAGATTTATATTTTCACTCACTGATAAAAAATGACTTAATATTATAAAATGTCAATCTATAAAAAAAATAAAAGTACACAGACTAAAACTATAGGTTAAATCTAATCGAAAATGGCGTGGTGCCTACATGGTCACTGAGATGTCAAACAAAATTTCAACCTAAAAAAGTGGGCTCACTACTGTCTCAAACAGCTCTCACATTCCCGGGAACACATTATTTTCATAAACCAATCCATTTCCTAAAAAAAAAAAAAAAAAAGCTGAATTTCCATCTCTGTAACTCAGTAACTTACTTGAAGAAACTCATTTTCCATCGTTATCATTAATCCTAAAATTGGTATAAAATTTCATGTAGGTGAAAACACAGTATAAAGAGGTGTCGTAGACTCGTGCAGTATTTGGAATTAGTTGCAAGCACTTATTACACTTATTTAAGATCAAGTAAATCTAAAATTCAATCAATTCATGTGCAATACACTCCAGGTGAAGAGAGTGAAATAAATATTATATTAATAAAATTTCTCACTTTAACTTTTGATTTTTTTTACATTTTTTATATATAAAAATATAAAATAATTTATTTTTAAAAAAAAAATTAAACTAAAAACAAAATGATATTCTCTCTCAAAATGGCGCCACCACTACCACTGCTACCTGCTCCTACCAGCGGACAGCTACCACTGCTCTTCCTTCAAAATTATACTGCAACCATTATCAATACCATAAAAAAAAAAGAAAAAAGGAAACGTAAGTTTGATGAAAGAGTTTTTAATTAATATACTATACGACACAACAATCAATACTCAGTAACTGATGATTTTATTCTATATTTTCTTTCATTTTCTTGGCAGCCAAACAGAACATAAGCAGTCAAATAAAAAGAACCTCGTTTCGAACTGGTTCGGGCATATTCCAGAATATGTATGTCTCAATAACATCAAGGCCTCCATCTTTAGATTTCTGTATAATTTTCTTGCCACATGCGAGACCACCAACCAACAAACACAAATCAAACTTACACACAGAAGCATTACATTAAACCCTAACAGGAAAGACATGAAGACTTTTGCATACTCTCTCCATCTACTGCCAATGTTACTACAAGACCCTTGCCCTGCCTCCTATATTCTTTCTTCTTCTTTCAGCAAATCTTGAAGTGGGTTTGCTTTCTTATGCAGAATCTTTTCTCCTTAATCTACCTCTTTTGCTTTCTCACAACAAAACTTGTTAAAGTTTGTTTCTTTCAGTCAAATATTACATAGAAACTTGCCTTTGGAACAACCATGCTTCCTTCAACAACTACAACCTCTAAAAGCCCACTTACAACAATCCTTCCAAAAAGACCAAATTTTTGTACGCGCACTTCAAAATCACTACCTCACTTCCATTTGAGATCAATTCAGTGTTCTTCTCACAATGAAAATCCCAACATTATCAACAAGTCTGCAAAACAAAGAACACATCTTTTTGGAGTAATAACCCAGAGTCCAGTTTTTTCCAAGAAAGAAAATACAAGGAGAGGGTATAAAGAGAGGATAGGTTTTGCTCAAGTGGGTAGCCAGCAAATGGCTGTATTTAGTGGGTTTGGGTATTGGGTGCACGGTTTTAGGTGCTTTCCATCGTTGGCTCTCAACTTTCTTATGAATCCAGAGAGTTTCCAGCTTATAAAAAAAAAAAAGGTCTATGATTAATTCTGCGGAACCTACTGCGAAAAGGAAGAGCATCAGAGCAGTAGAAACGAAATTTGAGAATTTGGGTAATTGGATTTATAGAATTTCCACCAACAAGGACAAACCAATCTCACTTGTTGTCACTAGTGAATTGAAATTTTTTGGGCTTTAAAACAAGGATGAACCAATCTCAATTTCCAACGCCGGTGACACTTGAACTCCTCTGCCTCTCTTCCGGTGAGCGACGATGACACGATGAGTAGCGGTGGCAACGAGCGAGTGACGGCAACAAGCCACGGTAATAACAGCAAGCGATGGCAGGTAGAGACGGTAGCAAGAGATGACAGACCAAAAATTTTGATGATGATGACAGCGATTAGACGATGACAGTGTTGTTTTTAGGGGTGTTGTTTTGAATCAGTAGGGATAATGGCAGTGGTTATTTGGGTTATTTGGGATAACGGTAATAAAGTTTTTTTTTTTTTTCATTTTTTACAAAACAGAAATAGATAATACCGCAGTATAATTAAAATTAACAAAATTAATATATAAAATTAAGAGCTGCCATACAGTACTTCATAACAAAAGTAATGTAACAAGTTGCAAGCACCTCTTACATTTGTTGAATAACTTCATAGAAAAATTATATTTGAAATCTAAGCAACTAATTAGTGATTAAGAAGGGACAGTAATCTATTGACAGAACAAAAGCAATGCTTTGATGATTAGCCAGTACTAAAGGCCATAAATAGCCAAATTCAGCTTCGAGCCAATTAATATTTAGTTCAGAGTTTATTGAGCTCAATTCAGCTCAAATTCAAATTGCAACTAAAATAAAATAAAGAATAAAATCACAAAACTTCTAACATGTCTAATTAAGATATATTCTAAATATATAGTTCAAGTTAATACACTTAATTTAAAAAATAAATAAAATTAGAATAGCAATAAAATAAACAAATAAATTACACACCTACTAATTGACCTTATAAATCAATTAGCCTGCGATGTAAAATAAGTCAAACATCAATAATAGTTTTTCTTGTAATCATTTTATTTTTTTAGACAAAGGCTTGGTAATGGCTTAATTGCTTTTATCGATAGGCTCTAAATAAAAACCAATTGAATTCAAATAATCACCAAATGGTCCTTTTGTTTTTTTATTACTTTTGAGTGTAAGTGAAAGAACCAAATGGTCCGTATGTTTTTTTATTACTTTTGAGTGTAAGTGAAAGAACCATAGTAGAGCTCTGTGGTAACATCACTACGACTTTTCACTAATTAATTAATTATTTTACACTTAAGTACATATTAATTAAAATCAGCACAGTATTGAATTATAAATCTAGTAATTATATGGTTTAATTACCTCTTTTAATGCACAAGAGACGTGAAGATCGATGTTGCAGCCGTAACATTTGTAGCCCATATACGTCCCGTATTTGCTACAAGCAATGCATTGATATTGATACTTGCACCAAAATGGCATGATAACAAAACTAAGTGGGTGTTCATGTTCTTTGTATCTCCAAATTGTTGGTAGAACCCCATATTTGATATGAGTTTGAAGCAGACAATTGTTGCAGTCTAAGAAATAGGTTTCACAGCATCTGCACTTGTTCGTTTGTGAAAACTTATACTCATGTGGGTTTGGATTTAGTTCTAGATAGAACCTTTCACCTTTTTTCAAAATGGTTTCCCGGCCCGCAAATTCAGCACATGATTTATGAAAAATGAACTCATCGCAAACAATGCATTGATAGGTTGGACCGGAAGCCGCTTCTTCACAATAATTGCAGTATTGAAATTTACTACTAGAAGTAAAAGAACCTGTCTTCATCGTTGGATCTTCAGTGAAGAGGAACTCATGTGCATGCGCTTCTTTGAAAATTCTTTGAGGAATGATTTTAGCCTCTCCACGAGCAGGCTTCTCATTATCTTTTGGACCATCTAATATCTTTCGGGCAAACTCTTCAACCTTAAATGGCTTTGTGATGTCAATACTAGAAATCCATTCATATCCTGCTTGGTAAAATTCATGAGTCTGATCACCTCCATCTTTGCATTCAATGACGAGCAATCGAGCTCCTTTAGACATTGCTAGATCTAACAGTGGCTTGTTGTGGGAGAGTGAAGTATTGAGGATAACTTGAAGTTTGAGCTGGAGTTGGGTTTTGGTGATTTTGGTGAGGATCTTAACAAAAGTAGAATAACGTGAACGAGGGTTGTCAAGTTCTTCAATGATATCTTGTTCATCAATAAGAGGATAGTGTAAAAACTCAGCTAATTGACAAGCTATTTCAAGCTTTTTGTTTTCCAAAGGACCCTTCATTACTATGATCACTGGCTCTTGTTGCTGCTTACCACTATTATCTGACTGCATTTTCTCTCTTTTTTCTTAAGATTTTATTCTCTTAGAGATGAAACTATGCTATTTGGAATGCTAATTTATTGTTTCTTATCTATCTATATATTGGTTAGAAATAAATAGAATCTAAGATCACTTGTCAGGTGAAACAAAATATTCTAATTGCAAAGACAATAATAAAATTTTTCAAGATTGCAGCAAAGTATATATTCTTTCTATTATATACATTTTTTTTCATCCAAGCAACGAATAGGTTCCTTTTTTGAACAGTCTTTTTAAAAAGAAATATTGCCATAAATATTTCATGTATAAAAATATAGAATTAAGTTAATTATCAAATTACCATTTTCAAAGAAAAATGATGCAGGACTAGAGCAACCAGGGCCTCCATTTATCCAAAGCATGAGAGGATCTTTCTCTAGTTTATCCTGAGACTCAACAAAATAGTAGAAAAGTTGCACATCTTCATTTGCTCCCACCCGAACATATCTAATCATTCATGTGCACACACATAATCATTTTGAAAAGAAAAAAGAAAACATAATTATACTTTCAAAAATGTAATTAAATTGCTGGTAATGAATATAAAAATAATTAAGACACCCAGTTTCAAGTTTGAATGGAAGATCACCATCATAAACTGGTAACTTCGTGACTGTCCCTGTACTTTAGACAGTTGCTATCATCGTGGAACCAAACAAAAGAAGAAGAAGAAGAAGAAGAACAAAACGAGAGTGATGGCACAAACCCATGTTTTGACTTTTGACAAAGATGATAGCCAGCCGGCTGCTTGTATTGAACAAAAGCTTCCAAGCTAGTATTCAACTGTAGAAAATTAAACTTTATTTTTAAAATAAAAGTAAATATATTTCTAAAAATACTAAATTTACAAAAATATATAGAAAATTAATTAAAAAAAAGTTGTTTAAACAAATAAAAGAAAAAACACACTTGTTTATAGAAACGAATTTTCAACCATTCTTTTACTAGGAATAAAATGTTTTTCCGATGGAATTAGTTTGATGGAAAGGTTTGGAGTTGAATAGGTGGGGAACTTTCTTTAAATTGACTGGTAGGTATGAATTTTTATATATAAACATAAAAAGAAAAGAAAAATAATGTACGAAAAAATAAAATCTGTAAGAGTAAAGGGTCAATTGTCCCTTTGCATGTATGTATTATTATTATAAAGTTTATTCAGTTTTATTATTCCACTGTGCTTAATCTGCTTTCACCTCCAACATTAACGAAGATTTCTTATACTTAATTTTTTTAAATAAAATTTTAAGTTTGATGTTTGTCTATAAAAAATAAATATAAGAAAAATTTTACCATTAGAGTTCAATTGATTCAATCTAAATTAGTTAATTAGAAGTATTGTAACTACTAAATACATAATACTAAATAAAAAAATTAAATAAATATCAATTAATCAAGTCACATTGGACCGCTCCAGCATTCTTAGTCTGGTGGTCAGGGCGTTGGGGTGTGGGTTGAAGGTTGGCCGTTCAATCCCTCCCTTTCCCCCAACCTCTCCACAAATTCTTTGGTAAAAAAAAAAAGTCACATTAGACCCATATTTTGTGTGAATTTTGGATAAGTTATTAATTAATTTTATTAAAATTTATAAATTAATTATTTCTTGTTAATTCTAAAATAAATTTATTATTATGTTATTTTTCAAAAAAATATAGTTATAAAACTCTAATTTATAAATTTTATATAATATTTGGCTATAAATTTATTGAATAAAAATTTTTATTGCATATTTATTTTTATATTACATATTCATTTAAATACATTATTTTTTAAGTTTAAGAAAGAATAACATTATTTAAACTAAAAATTTGGATTAAGTTGTATATATTAAAATGGCATAACACTACTTTTCTCCTTGCACTTTTATTTTATTTCGGATTTTCCCTTGCACTTTTATTTATCCACATTGAGTCATCATACTATTATTTTGGCATATATTAAGTCCTTAATAGGGACTCAATATCGACAAATAAAAGTGTAGGGGAAAATTCGGACCAAAATAAAAGTGTATGAGTTAAAATAGGGGTTATACCTTCTATTTTTTTTTTTGACAAATTCTATTTTCTATTTGTTAGGGATAACATTACTATTAGTTTTATAAATTATTATATTATTTTTCAATTAAATCATATAAAAAAAAATTTTACAATCAAATTCTATAAATGTTAATTAATATTTCTTATATGAATAAATTTTTTATATTTGGATAAATTCAATTAGTTTTGTCAACATTATAATTTATGTTATATTTTAAATAAATTTTAAACTCATTGTATT
>CATIWM010215833.1:0-17805 GCA_949671775.1 Mallotus repandus
ATATAGTTACTGTGATTTGTAGTTACTTTTATTTTGGACAAATAGTCAACCAAGTCCTTCAACTTGTGTAGTTGGACCAAATAGACCGAATTTGAACTTTTTCCAACAATTAAGCCAAAACTCATGTAATCATGCCTATTAAGTCCAAAAACCCAACATACTTAACGCGTGATTTGCACGAAAAATGGAAAATAATAATTAAATGGATTTTCAATTATTTGATATAATAATAGAAAAGGGTATAACTACTAACTAACTCTTGTTCCCAATTTATGAACCCTAATTTGCACATTGAACCGTAATTTTGCAAACCTAAAGCATCAAAATCTTGAAATGACTCTTTGAAATTGAAGAATCACATTGTAATCAAACCCAACAAAATAATGTCTTCCTCCTCTAGACGAACCAATTCTTCATCATATGATTCTTCAACAAGAAGAGAATTTGTTGCGCGAGGTGTTCCAGATTTTGGCTATGAAGGTCCAACGTGATTCTGCTACTGTACTATCAAGGCTCCAAGGTAGGTAGCTTGGATAGAAAATAATGCTGGAAGAAGATTTTATTAATGTATTGTTATGTAAGAGGTAAGTGATTAGTTAAAAAAATAATTAGTTTGGAAAGATATTGTTGAATTCCTTGTAAAATGTTGGCATGAATTTATTGCAAAAGAAGAAGAGGAGGCATACAGACACAAGAGGAAGAGGATGTGATTATTTTGAATGGTGTGATGAACCTTTTAATCCCCAACCAAGAAAGGTTATTAAAGATTTGCAGGATGAAAATGCAAGGCTAAAGTTTGAGAAGGCAGCTTTAAAGTGTGGCATTTATGATAGAAATCAGCATGTTGAATTTAGTGAAATGGAGATGCAATGTGAAAATCTCAATAGTGAGATACAAGTTGCTAAAGATGTAGGTGGACAATATAAGTGGAAAATGAGGTTTTGTATGCTAATGGTGGTTGTAAATTGGTTGATCATAATGTTGGTTGCTGTTGCTATTGGCAGAAAGTAATAACGCAAGGCAAGTATATATGTATTTTGGGGAAAAGTTTTAGTTCTTTTGTAGAAGAAATATATGCAGTGTATACTATTAACTTCTTCATGAGTGAGCAGTACTTAGGCTTCAATTCTCCATGTTTTGATTGTATGACGTAACTTTATTATTAATGAGAACTTGTTTAACTTATGTTCATCCTTATAACAAAAGAGATTTTGAATGCTGAAAAAAAAGATTGAATTTGTATTTTGGCTATAAGTAGATTAACTATGCAGCTAATTTCATTTCAAAGTGACATGGTTCCATATCAAATAGATGATAATGAGGTTGTTATTGGACAAAAAAACACAATTTTAAACCCCATTGCTGATAATAAATGGTTAATGGAAAGAAACTACATAACAAGCACTAAATAATAACGACCTGATTGAACTAGCATTTATATTAACTGCATTATTTTTATGCATTAGCCCCAAACTTAGGCTACAATGCCATCTGCTTGTGCCAAAAAATAACCATCATAATCTATCTCATATGCATGCCACTATATGCACCTGTATTTCTGTGATATTGACAAAAAGTGACAAAAAACTACAACTACCACTTTACATTAGTCTCAGATTACAGCAATCTGGTAGTAGGAAGTTAATTTCCAGATTACATAAATCTGAGAGGAAGATTTGACAAAAAAAAAACAGCAAAAAAAAGTGCATCTAACATTCTTGAAACAATATCTACTTCCAAGGCTTTGGCTTTGGTATTGGACCAAAAACCTTTTTCTTAGGTTTGATCTTCTTTTTATGTTTTTCCTCATATCCTGATGTAACCTCAGATGCTGGCTGAACAACTGGTCCTTGTGTTCAAACTTGTGCATTAGAGTTTGAACTGATAGCACTTTGATGTGGCAGATTTGGAAGTTGCTCATTATCCCTGCTTCTCTTTCTAATGTTTCTCAATTGTTCATCCCTTTGTGCAGCCAAATGAGTACCTGAAATTACTTTAGCTCCTCCCCATTTCAAACCAAGTGCTTGAAATCTACCATACATTGGATTTCCCCACATTTTTAAATAATCATGTTGGTATATATTGACCTTCCTCTGACTATTTTTTAGCACTAGAATGCTAGCATATAAAAATCTTTCACTTATTTGACCAGGCTGTAACACATTGCTCAATGTATTAACATAGATGAAAACCATATATTAGTGTCACTATAATATTATTAATAATTTAGGAACAAATATCAAAAGTATATTCGAACAATGTCACTTACATTCCATGTCACATGTCCATTAATTGCATCATAAAAATGCCCATGCCTTTTTCTTTTTTTTTTTCTTCCCTCTAACATTTTTATTGATCATTGGGGACTTTCCTTTTCCAATATAATTAGCAATATCTTTTCCCCCTCTGTTTTGAGAATCTGGGTTGGGTTCATTTATTATAATTCCAGTATTTCTTCTAAAACATTTCATGCCACCCGTAGTTCCACTGTTTCCTGCACTCTTCTTCTGCAATTTATGTGCAATAAAATAAACACATCCAAGTATTCTCTTTTATTATTCAAACCCCACAAAGTAAACAAAACAAAATTGATCAAAATATACGCTTGCTTCAGTATTTAGTGGAGGCCTTATAGGTGTTGTTGATTTTGTTGTTTCACCCCTTGATGCATTAGCTTTAGCTTACTTTTGGTACTACAGTTATTTATCAAAACATGCAATGCATTTAATCAAGATTGATCTTTGTCAATTTATAAGAACAAAATCATAAAAAAAACACCAAACATATTACTTACAGTGTCTTTATTGGGACATCCTTTTTTGTTATGTCTAGTTTGTGTACATAGGCTATAAATAATGATTGCCCCTTTTCATGATATTTTTCTACTCTTCTTTGGTTCTTCAGGGTCCTTTTGCCTACAAATTTTAGGTCTCCCTGTAACCTTGTTCACTTCAGGTGGCAACATTTGAGGCATATTTATCTTCGGCCACATGTTTCTTCCCTTGGCAGGTTTCATATAACATTGATAGGATGTCAAGTACTTCTCTTTGCTATACCAATTATCAATATAATCTTCCAACACCTTATTTTCATGGTATAATGCACATATACTATGTGGACATGGTATTCCTGTTAGATCCCATGATCTACAAGTGCAACTCTGATTCTTAACATTAACTGTGCCTATCTTTTCCCTTACTGATTTCATACCCTGCATCCCCATTCCACTCACTATGACATAAGGCAGCTCTTTCCATATTTTTTTCAACTTTGCACAAGCACTAGGACTCATATTACAAAACCATTTATGCGCAACAACCTTTTTTTATGTAATCTATTCAGAGCATCAACTCTAATCCAATCCAATATGGCAAGTATGTGTTTTTTCCTAGCTTTAACTAAATGGCCATTAAATGATTCATATATATTGTTATTAACACAATAGCATTTGGAATGAAAGGAGAAATATGACATGCATCATGTATGTGAAGGATAGGTTAATAATTGTTCAACTGATCCACTACCCATAGCATCAAGCTTCTGTAATTGATAATGAAATAATTGTTTATGGGGGCTCTTGGCACATTTTTAAAATTGCTGTCTGAAATCTAAACCCCTCAATCTCTTCTGCCAAGCCATGTAGATATGCATTCCACACCATCTGTGTTCTGCAAATGGGAGTTCTTGCTTGACAGCCTCTATAAGTCCCTGTGAATGATAAATACTATAACATTAATCATCAAATAAAATCAAGTAAAGCACATAATATATTAAGGTACAATGATCAATCAAACCTTCTGCATATCACTAATGAGGGTTAATTCCTTGCCATCTGTCAAGCCGAGGTCATCTTTCAAATGGTGTAAAAACCATATCCAGTTAGCTTTTGTTTCATATCTCACCACCGCCTAAGCTACTGGAAATATTTGATCATTCACATCTCTCCTGACAGCGGTAAGTATTTATCCTCTACACTTGTTCTTAATAAAGCACCCATCAAGCCCCAAGATTGGCCTGTAGCCTGCTCTCCTTCCTATTTTTAATGTTTTGAATCAAATGTATATTTTGCTAAACCTTCTTGTCCCCTCTTCACATAGTACATCAACAATACTACCTTTATTAGTTTGCCTCAACTCTCTGCATAGTCCCATATTCTTCTATAATCATCCTTAATATCCCCTTTAAGCTGAGTTAGTATTTTCCTCTTCACTCGTTTTTCCATGGTTTCACTAATTTCCAACTGTAAGTGTTTTTTTGCATACTCAACCATCTGTACACAAGTCATTTTAGGGTGATCTTCAATAACATCATTAAAATATGAAACCAGATAATCACAAGAGGCCCTTCTGTTCTTCCACACCTTAATACACTTGTGGTTTGGGTGGTAACTTTTTACCATAAAATCTCTACTCTTCTTATCTAAGTTAGCAAATATGCTTTAGGGACATGCTTTCTTACATCTGCACCTAACCCTACGTGTCTCATTTTTATCAAACTTTATTTCAACCCCTTGAGCAATTGTATATTTTGCAGTTGCCATCCTAAATTCTTTTGCATGTTTAAAAACCATGCCAATAAGGAATGCAGGCACATTACTTACAGGATTGTACAACACTTTTTTTATTTGTGTCTGTTGATATTTCCATGTCCTTAATCATCAAACTCTTCTTCATAGCTCATTTTGTCTTCACTATTGAAAAATTCAGGGTCGGGTCCTACCTCTTTAGCATCAATAGCATTAAGAGCCTCTTCATTAGCTTCATGGACATTAGGATAATTTTTAGTATCTCCATCATCTTGATCATTCCCTACTGATTTTGAACACATGGTATCATTTGTTTCAGGTGCAACATTATTGTTATTTTTTAAAGCTTCCCTCTGCTTTGAAATTCGCCTTTGTTTAAGCAATTTTGCTTCTTCCCTTAACATTATCCTTGCTGCAGCCAATTCTTCATCATTAGCATCAGAGCCACTTTCATCACCAGCCACAATATCAACTGAATCATACTCTTTTGTACTACCATCAATAGAATTTATGATATCTCTATTTTTTGCACCAACCTCAACTTCTATTTCAACATCAAACTAAACATCACATTCAGTTTTAACATCCATTCTTTTAGTTTCTACATGACAATTAGTTTGAACATCATATTTAGGGACAAAATTAAGAGTCTCCTTCTTTGTAACATCAGTTGTTGGTTTTTGGTTATCAAAATCTTGGTCATCCTACTGAATTAAATGCTCATTTACCCCTTGTTTAAATACCTGATCCCCTTTCAAACCAGTCTCTTCAACTTGTTTAATACTACCCTCCCAATCTATATTAAATACTCATTGTCCTTCAGCTTCTGTATTGACATCCCTTTTATTTAAAATTTTAACATTAATGTTTGAACACCCTGCACTTGCATCAATATTAATGCTCTCACTCTGCCTTAACTCAACATCAACCAACTTACTATCCCCTTCCTTAAATTGTTCAGCTTCTGTCAAATCACAAATATCACCCCGACCTTGGATAGAAGTTGCTTCTTCAATGTTGTCTGCATCCATATTAGAGCCACTTTCATCGCTACTAATTAACACATTGCCATTAATCAATAACTTTGGCCCCTCAATAACTTCAAGTTGATCTATTACATGTTCTACATATAACTCCATATCGAATTCATTAAACAAACTTGAAACAACAAGCATATCATGTATAAAATCATCATTATACATGAATTTTATGCCATTATGAAGTGAACTCCCACAGGGTAGTCAGTATATTTTAAAGCTCTTACCATACCCCATTGATGTAATCTTTTTTATAATCCTAAAATATCCTAGTCTGTCAATATCATATACCTTCCATTTCAGTATCTCGCCATTCACATACTTCAGCTTTGATTGCCTGATGAATGTACCCCTATGATGAATCTTACATATGACAGGAACATCCACATCGCTAACCATCCTGCAAGATTGCGTTAAATAGATATGAAATCGTTTTTCAGCAAAAAACTCAATGGTTAATGCATCTTCGTTGATAAAAAACACAAAAACACATTATGCTTACCTATTACACTCGTCAGATGTTTAATATAATCTTCAAGATATGTCTTTAAATCATTATTCTTTCCCACCAAAAACAAACCCTAAGCTCATTACTTCTAATATTCTCTACCTCAACTACCAACTTTGCATTAAATTCCTGACACAAAATGGACAGGTTGAGTTCATTCGTGCTAAATACACAGTTATTTTCAACAATAGGGTGGGATCGTTCTTCCAACGAATAAAAAAATATTTTCGATGTTCTCTCACGTTCTTCCTCTCTTTTGTTTAAACCAGGCTAGATTTTTGGATTAATAGGCATGATTACATGAATTTTTGGTTTAATTGTTGGGAAAAGTTCAAATTCGGCATACTTGGCCCAACTACACAAATTGAAGGGTCCGGTTGACCATTTGTCCCTTTTATTTTAATAACTATTGAATAAAAATGCATTTTATCATCCAATTGTGCTTTTTAACAAAATATATTTTACTTTGTAAAAATTAAAGTAATCATAGAATTCACCACATATAAATATATATTAAATAATATAAAACTTCTAATGAATTTAAGTATTTAAATAGTTATTTTATAAATTAAAAAAAATAAATAAAACCTATCAAATTGAAGGCGTGACAGTTATAGTAGGTCTAGATAGAAAGTAGAAAATCCACAATGCGGTCGATTGTTTGCTTCGGCATAGGCCCATGCCCATTATATCGTGTTTGTTTATGAGGTAATTGGCTTACATTTATGATTTTAGGCTCTCTTTGATTTGAAAACAATTTATGGTGACTTCATCTTTTGTCATTAAATATATAAAGTCTACTTAATTACTTAAATTTAAATATAAAAAAACCAATTAATAAAAATTATAAACGTATTTAATTTTCTTTTTATTTGGACGAGAAATATACTCTTTGCACATTTGGTGAATGATTTTTTTTTAAGAATCATGTAATGTAATTGCGCAATTAGCCTCTCAACGTGGGTGGTCCGGTCATGGACTCCAAACGATATATCCATTGTAGTTAAATTTCTTTTTCTAAAAATTAATAAAAAAATTATTTTTAAAAAAAGGAAAAGAGACCACGTAAGCCACATGACGGGTGGAATAGGTTGGACCCAAACTCGAGACGCGTAGATCGAGTAATAGAATAACACGTGTACGGTAAAGGTGACGTTGGAATAAATTAATGGCCAGCGCGAATATCGATGGGCCAGCTCAACAACCACCACACCTCGCTGCATATACGGTGTGTGTATACACTTCTCCTACATACGACACGTGTCCAGTGACGTGGATGTTGCCTTGGCGCTCCCTTCTTCTTCTTCAACCCTCCTCTCCCACCCTTCTCCCGAGCTCTCTCTCTCTATCCTCTCTTCCGAAAAAAAAAAAAATAAAGGAAATTACCTTTTTGCCTCACTTCTGCAGAACGAGAAAAATGCAGCAGCTCAGAAGTATTCAACAGTTTTAGAGCGGTTTTATTTTTTTTATATAGTTTAAGGTACGTAGAATTTCGAGTTTGTTTTATGCCTGTTTCAATTTTTTGAATTTGTAAGTTATTACTGTTTGGTTGTTGAGAAAATGTAGGAAAAACAAGGAAACGGAGTGTTTTTGTGCATGTATGGACATACGAAACGCTGGAATCTTTCCCTTAACTGTTTGTGTTAAAGCTGCTTAAGTTTTTGAATTATTTTTTCGTCTGCTAGATTATTTCATTGACAGAAAAGAAATGGTTCCAATTCGAGTAAAAGATAGGATCAGATTATACTTAAAGCCGTGCAGATCTCTTGTCTTGAGTTCGTATGATTTCTTGAATTCAGTTTGTTTTTACCGTTTGGCAGTTTGATTGAGATGATGAAAATAATTGAAAACTGTATTGGAAAGAGTTTTTTGAGACTATCTTCTGCTTAAAAAAAAAGTTCTGATGAATTTTTTGGACGGGGGGATTAGCTTCAGTTTCTGGGGGTATTTTTGTATTTTGCTTTCCGATCATCATGCGGAGAAAGATTTTGGATGGCATAGTCACTTTTGTCTGTCGCTTTCTTGCTATGCGATGGCCTGCCCAAAAGACGTTATTGCCCTCACCTTTTATATAATTTTCATGGTCGTTGAACCACTAAGCCCGCAGGCCCTCCTCCTTTCTTCTCCTTCTTTGGATGTTTGTTTGTTTTTTTGTTTGCTTGTAACTATTATTTAGTAAATAAAACGGAAAACTTGAGCAAACTGTTAAAGTTCAATAACCAATTTTATAATAAATAAAGAAGATAAAATTGGCAGTCGGATTATGCTGTAGATTGGATCTTTATCGTTACCTTATATATATATGATTTTGAATCTGATGAGATATGAGCTGATTCTGAATTGTTATGCAAATTTCTGGTTTAAGTTTTGATTTGAATAAAACAAAGTGGCAAAATCTAACCTTTGTTTGGAATTAATGCACCCTTTGATCCAAGACCTGGGGCAGTGGTTTAGTTTTTAAATGGTTGCTTATCTCTTGGCCCAATTTTATTCTCTGAATTTTGGTTTCCTTGTGGCTCAGTTTCGTTTTTCCTCTGTCACCTTACTTGTCAATGCCACCTTGACATGTAATGCCTTTGGTGCAGGTGACTGAGGTTTCGCAACAAAGAAAAGTAAAAAAATTTTGCATCATCTCTAAACTGATTAAGGATTTCCTCTTGTTGCTTGACCATGAGAAACAATGAAGAGGGAAAGTCCACTAAGCCTGATAAGTCGCCTTCACCTGCACAGCCGGTAAGATGTAAAGCAAAAAAAAAAAAAAAAAAAAAAAAGTCCTTCTGAAAACTGGAACTGCAATAGTCTTGCCCAACCCCATCGCAAAAAACACCATCCATCTTACATTTATAAGTAATTGAAAGGATTATGCTGTTGTTTGATTCATACTGTTGGTTGGTCACGCATTGAAACCTTATAATTCATGTTTCTTTTTTAGCAACTTCTGAGTATTGGTAATCCTTTGGTATTGACAGGATCAGACCAATATTCATGTCTATCCTGATTGGGCGGCCATGCAGGTTTTCTTTTTTTTTTTTTTTTCCTTTAACCTTGCGCATGCTTTCTTCCCCCTCCATTTTTCCTTTTCTTTCTTTTACAATTCTTTAAAAAATTAATGAATTCCCCTGTTTACCTTGTTTGATAGTGATTATAAATTGCTTTTATCCTCTTTAGGCTTATTATGGGCCTAGAGTTGCTATTCCACCATATTACAACTCAGCCATGGCGCCTGGTCATGCCCCGCATCCATATATGTGGGGCCCACCACAGGTGAGATTTATATTTCCTGTTTAAGGTATGCAACCATCTTTGATCTTTAATCTTTATGTAAATCGAATTCTAAGATAACTGATTAATTCTGCAGCCTATGATGCCACCTTACGGGCCCCCTTATGCAGCAGTCTACTCACATGGTGGAGTTTATGCACATCCAGGGGTACCAATAGTAAGTCTTCAATCTTTTTGACTTATCAATGGGTCAGAGGCTATGCTATTTAGGATCTTCAGTTTGCTGTGCTTCATGAGGATTTGAGAGTGGTTAATTTTATATATGCTGAAGGATAGTATGTATTACCCAAAACTGATGCATTAATACATTTATAAATTGTTTTCTTTAAATTAGGGATCACAACCTCCCAGTCATGTTGTTCCATCCTCATCTGCTGTAAGTGAAGCTTTGTTTCTTATATTTCGTTCTATTGTCTCCCATTTTCCAGTTTTGTTCCTTGGTAAATATAGATATAAATGAAATAAAATGGATAAGAACTTAAAAGTGTGAAGAGAGAGAAATTTGTCTATCATTTTTTTGGTGGCAGATATAATATATCTTTAATGCAATACTGCAGGCTGCAACACCTCCAAATGTAGAAAAACCTGCAAAATCTGCAGGAAATGCAGATCAGGGTTTAATAAAGAAGTTGAAAGGTTTTGATGGGCTTGCAATGTCAATAGGTAATGGTAATAGTAATGCGGAGACTGCAGAGGGCGGAGAACACAGGCTGTCGCAAAGGTTTGGGACTAAAACTTAGTGGGTTTCCTTCTTAATTTATGTCTTATGGTTCATCTAACTTTTTAACTTGTTTGATCATGTGAACAGTTCAGAGACTGAAGGTTCCACTGAAGGAAGTGACGGGAATACAGCTGGGGTTAGACCTCTATCTTTTAGTAGCATTGGAAGCATCTTATTTTTATGCAACTTGATTTCAAGTTGAAGTTCTTTAGCCGTAACTATGATATTTTTCCTTGTATTAGGGAAGGAAAAGGAGCCGTGAGGGAACACCGACTGTTGGTAAATGTCCATTCCTTCCTCATTAACTATATGGCTGATTTGGAATTACAGCTTTTGGTAGCGCTGGTTCTATTCACTTGAAGCATCATGCTTGACCACTATATAAGTTTGTGAGATTACAAAATTGGCCCCTACTTTGCATGGAAGCAGTGGATTCTATTTTCATCAGCACTTTTCAAACTTCACAATAATTGTTTCTTTCCTAATATATAATTTGTTCTCAATATCAATAGGTGGAGAGAGTAGAACTGAGACACAAGTCAATTCTCTTCCCACTGGAGAGGCAAATGCATCCTCCAATAAGGCATCGGCTGTGGCTGTTACTCCTGCTGGTGTTTCAGGAAAGTCAGCAGGATCTGTTGTTTCACCTAGCATGAGTACAGCATTGGAGCTCCGTAACTCTCCTGCAAATGCTGCTAATGTGCAACCCTGTGGAGTTCTGCCTCCTGAAACTTGGATAAAGGTATTGCATTTTAATAGCGTTGTCTAATCTTTTTTAAAACATTTCTTCGGTTCTTATCTCCATCATATTCTTGTCTATATTTTTAATGCACTTCTCTGCTTTAAGAAGTTTCATGTTGGATTGGAACAATACCTGCATTATTTAAGCTTGTTTTGTGATTTCTGGGATGGTTGTTCAGAATGAGAGAGAACTGAAACGGGAAAGGAGGAAACAATCAAATCGAGAATCTGCTAGAAGGTCAAGATTGAGGAAGCAGGTAAAGCAATATATGAATCTGCTGTTGGGAACTTCTTTTTTATGTGTATCAATTGAATATCTGAAAGCATTTGTTGCTATTTCTCCTGTGTCTAGGCTGAGACTGAGGAACTTTCTCACAGGGTGGAATCCTTGACCTCTGAGAATTTGGCACTAAAATCAGAAATACAGCAAATGTCTGAGAAGTCAGAGAAACTAAGGCTTGAAAATGCCGCATTACTGGTATGCCTTATTGTCTTTTCTGGCAATTTTTATCCATCGTGTTTGAAATTGCTTCCCTTGTTCATGACTTTTGTGATTAATAGTTGAAGTGTTTCAACGTACAGGAGAAGCTAAAAAATGCACAGTTAGGACATAGACAGGAGATTGTGTTGAACAACATTGATGAGCCAAGGGCTTCTGCTGTTAGCACAGAGAATCTGCTCTCAAGAGTCAATAATTCTGCTTCTGTTGATAGGAATACAACGGAAGATGGTGATGTGTATGAGAGAACCCCAAAGTCAGGGGCTAAGCTGCATCAACTCTTGAGTACGAGTCCAAGGGCTGATGCTGTGGCCGCCGGCTAATGTAGGAAGTAGTTTCTTAAATTTTGAGGCAACCATGTAGTTTTGGCATATTACAAGCCCAAAATTACTTCTGACATCTAGAAGAGGGATGGAATTGGATGAACAGTGTTGGTGTCTATCTCTGAAACATGTAATCTGCCTGTAAGTTTAGCTTTCTAATAGGACTGATGTATTTTATCTGAACATTGGGTGATAGGATTACCATAAAAGGTACTGTAAATTGAAGAGTTAGAATTATATGCCTTTGTTTGTGTGATTTTTACTCATGTAGCTGACAAAAACATTTAATGATATGATAATATATGCTTGAGAAGGTGGGTGCTTCTTATCTTGAGGATAGCTAAGCAAGAACCAGGTGAATGACATGAATACTTAGTGTCTTCTCTATATTCATGTCATCTCTTACCAAGTAAATAATTCTAAAATACATGTAGACCCATGTGAGGCTGTCAAAAATATATGCGAATGGTCTTCATTTTTATGTGATTTTTCCAGCAAAGGGGTCAAACTGCAAGGAAAATGGATACCAACGTGACCAAAGCCATTTTTATCTTGGAAACTGAACACCTAAGACAAATTTTTGTCTTTTTTTTATTTTGTTTGAAACACACCGGTGCATTTTATTTCCTAATGACGAAGATTACCCCCATTTCGTTGTGGGTAATATTTATATTGTTTATTTTTATTTTTTATTTTAATAATAATTAAAATGTTAATCAATAAATACAAAATTATATAATAATAAATAAATTAATTAATTTGTTCATATAAGTAACTTATTCGACAAAAAAAAATTGAATTCAAACAATCTAAAAATTTATAGTCGATAAAGATGAAAATATTTTAAAAGTAACATATAAATACTTGTCAATGACGTAATATCAAATTACAAAGAATAATTGAAGTCATTTTATTTGTAAAATACACAAATTTAAATTAATTTAGTAGTTAACTTAGCCATCAAAATGACTGAAAGATATACCTATAGATATATAAATTTTCTTTGCATTATTGTCAAACTTAAACTAATATTTATGGGCATCAAAATCCAAGTACAACACAATAAAATCTAAGCAGTCATGTAAACAACAAAATCCAAACACCCGTGTGTGTGTATATATATATATAAAAGAAGATTATCCTCACTTTATGTGGGGTTATATATTTTTATAAATAAGATATTCATAAATAAAAGTAATTTTTTTTTAAATGTAAATGTTATATCAGCAATTCTTAACTTTAACATTTTTTTTAATTAAATTGTTCTCAAAAGTCAAAAAGTAAATACATTTAAAATGAAAATAATATTATTTTCATCCTTATTTTGATCATCAGCACAAAAAAATCCAAACACCCGTGTATGTATAGGAAGATTACCCACACTTCATTACGGTGTTATATATTTTTATAAATAAAATATTCATAAATAAAAGTAATTTTTATTTTTGTTTAAAATTTAAATGTTATATTAACGATTCATCACTTTAACATTTTCTATAATTAAATTTTCATAAAAAGTTGAAAAGTAAATACATTTAAAATTAAAATATTATTAGTTTTCATCCTTATTTTGATAGTCAAGCCTACAAAAAAAACTTTTAAAAAAATTAATATTAAAAATTGTAATGACTCGAAAAAGTAACAATATATATAGAGATAGAGAGAAATTTTATGCATGGTTTATCCTTAGTATTATGCAATAGTTTAAAAAAAATAAAGAAATCAAAATACAATTCAAAAGAAAAAATTAAAAGACTATTTTTTCACTAAACTTACAACTATAAAATCAAAAAAATAATAAAATTTCAAAACTAATCATTTAGCAAAGAGCAAGGAAAAATAAACATCAAAATGTACAAATATAAAATTTTATTATTAAGAAATTATAATTCAACATGCAGAATCATTCCATTCATGTTAAACTAACAATTGAGGTTTAATAAGAATGCATGCTAAACTTAACATAGCGATTAAAAAATCATTGTTGAAACAAAATAATGCATTTGGGGTTTCATTAGCAAGGATGACGACGCCGTTTCTATCTGTTGTGCAGAGGCAAAAGTGAAAGTTCAAATAGGACGTCGTTTTCCGTAAGGCTACTGCTGCTGTTCCAGCAAAACAAAAGACGGTGGCATTTTGTGATTCCTTAAAAATCGAAGGGCGTAAAAACTAAAAGGAAAATGGTGGTATTTTTGTTATTTTTATGAAATTGGATGGCAAAGCATTCACTGTAGTGGAACAGTGAAATTAGAGTTTCAACTTTATAAAGGACAAATGGTCATCCAGACCCTTCAACTTGTATATTCAGATCATATAGACCGAATTTGAACTTTTTCAACAATTAAGCCCAAAATTCTATTATTAGGCCTATTAAACCCAAATTCCTAGCCTCCTCACATGTGCTGTGCACTTTCACTCAAAATATATGATTAAATGAATTTTTAATTTCTTTCAAAAAAATGAATTTTTAATTATATAATAAAAAATAAAAAAATGGGCATACCTAAATCTCCTCCCCAAATTGATAAACCCTCTTCATCGCCACCGACAACCACTTCTCCATCACCATCCCACTGCCACCTCTCCAACGTGCAATTCTTCAACAACCAACCACACAGAATGGCTCTGATTCTTCACTACATTTCTCAACCTCACTTTCCTCTCTTCCATTATATACATGCCCAAAACAAATTTAGATAATAAAATATAACAGTTTTAATTATTTCGCCTTTCGCCACCACACCTGCCTCCGAATTCTTCTCGCTCAACGGCACTATGATCTATTGTTGCTTTGGCTACCGTGTTGTCCCTTCTTTCGAGCGCCCACGGAAGCAACAATCGGAGGCGATGATAAGGAGGTGGTGAAAGAGTACTTCAATAGCACTGGGTTTCAACTTATGTTATTTTTTTATGATTTGGGGTTTTGAAGATGAATCTTTCTGTATTATTTTTGTATCAACCAAAGATGTAGATAATGTGTTTGTGTTTGGTCTAGTGGACTATTGCAACCAAAACACAGCCATATATATGCACATACACAGCTCCTTTGACTTGTTTACTCTGTTGTGTTGATGGAATGAGAAAAATGAAATTATATGCATTCATTAAGCTTAAGACCGTTTGTATTTGGTCTTATCTGAATTCATAATACATAATATGAAGAAGTTTAGGATTGTTATCAGGTCTAAAACAATCATGATTTAGAACTGATAAACTAAAGTCGCATGTCGTGCTTTGCATTAGTGCGTCGATAGATTTTTCGTTATTGTATCTTTGTTTATGGAAAAGCAATACAAACTCCTCCAATGCTTGACAATTGTAATGGTGTCTAGAGCCTTGCTTTCTAGACTTTAAGTATGTTTTACTGAAATTTCTTTATATTATGATGAAGTTGTTGCATGCACGGTTGTAAATTTTTCTTTTTTTATGGTAATTTTTAAGGTACAAAAATGTCAATGTGAGACTTTAAACCATATGCTTGGTCAGAAGTGCACCGCCCCCTGGCAAAGTTGCAAGCACAAACAGGCCTTGCTAAAGCATTTGGCTTGAAGTCTTCCTCCTTCAGGGTATCTACAATGTCGAAGACGTACAATGTGAAACTAATTGGGCCAAAAGGTGAAGAGTTTGAGTTTGATGCCCTTGATGATACTTACATTCTTGTTGCAACTGAAAGTGCAAAAGTAGAGTTTCTTTACTTTTGCAGAGCTGGAGCATGTTCTACTTGTGTTGGGCAAATGATTTATGGATCTGTGGATTTATGTTTTTTTATCATCCTTTTCAACCCTGGCTAAGAAAAATAAGTAAATATGTTGTCAATGAAGAGTAATGGAGACATGATTGTATATTTTTTAAAGATTTGTTGGTAGTTTTCTTTTGGTGTTCTTGATGGAGTTGGTCTTGTAACTGCGTAGCTTTCCAACACCTCAGAAACAAGAAATCCAAACTAAAAGAATTGAAGGGATTTGACATTATTAAGGGAGTTGTTCTTGTAACAACTACAAGTTGATGTAGTTGAATTTTGTAAATCACGTTACTCATGTCATGTTTTGGTCAGCAGTTGGTTTTGGTCATGTTCTCTGGGGTTGGCATGGCATGGTTCAAGTCTGCAAATTGTCGATTATCCCCGACAAGTTTACTGCACATCTAGCTTAAGCTCTTAGTTGGTTGTATTCATAAAGTTATGCGAATGTTGTTGAGGAGTCAGATTTGAAGGTTGTAATGGATGCTATTAATGGTTCTGTTTCATACTTTTCCAAGTTTGGGTTGATTTACTCACTTTCACTGGCCATTATTAACTCACTTTCACCTTTCCAATAGAAAGTAAGGAGCGACCTTTGGAAGGATCTCCCTACCAAGATCCACCGTAAGGTTTCCATGAATTGGATCAACGCTACTCTCCTTCTCACCCCTCTCATTGGCACCTATGAAGCACCGACACTTCAAATAGGGTGGAGTATCCATGTCGGATAATTTTCGGACACCGACATGTGTTAGACACAACTCTGTTATTTTATTATTTTTTTCTTTTTAGGACACGAGACCAGCATGGCTAGGACATAGGACCGACACGACTAGGACACAGGATCGGCACGGCTGGGACACGGGACCAACACGGCTGGGACACGGGACCAACACGGCTGGGACACGGGACCGACACGACTAGACACTTTTAGGACACGGCGGAACACCTTTTTAGAAAACTTTTTAGCTCCTTTTTTTGTATAATTTAATTTAATTAATAATTTTGATTAATAATTTAATTTATTTATTAATAATTTTGTTATTAATAATTTAATTGGTCACTTTTTATGTTTGCCTTATATATGACAATTATAGTGTAACACCCGTACCTCAACTATAGGTACATTTACATTCATTATCCATATTGATTTAATTTAAGTATAAGCTACTATATATTATTAAGTTAGTGTTTCGGGTTGAGCCATTATTTGTACTCAATAAAAGAGTGAGAATTTTTGAATTTTGATTACACTCAAAACAAGTGAAATTTTGAGAATAAAAAGGGATTAGGAATAAAATTAAAATGAAAAGTGAGAATTAAAAAAAAAATAGAATGATTTAAACTCAATTGAAGCAAATAAATATCCTAAAATGAACAATTGGAAGTTCATGGGTTAATATGTTATATTAGTTTTTCATTAAGAGCCTAAGTAGATATTTTACACTCAAACCTATCCTAAAAAGGCTCTAGACCCTTCCTAAATCATGTGGCTGTAAGCAAATATATGTATATTATTAGATGTTTAAAGAAAAAAAAATAGAAACACTTAAGAAAAGAAAACAACACTTGTTTAAGAAAAAAAAAAGAGGGGAAAGAGAGGAGAGTTGATTCTACTTGTTGGTGTTAATTTTGCAAGCTAAATTTGGAGATCTAAAGCATTTATAAGGCTGTAATCATTATCTCTAAAGTATATGGTGATTGATTTGGTAAGTATTTTAAGTAATTTGATTGATTTAATTTAGGGTTCATATGCTGCAGTTTTCGGGTCAATTTTTCCTGGTTTTTCAGTCATATTATTTTGATCATATATTGAGTTATAGACTTTAAAATTAAGTGTGGTTTGATTCTATAGAAACTTAAATATGTCCTCTATAACATTTTAGTTTTAAATTAGAGCTGATTTGGCCTTTATGATGACCTAACGAATCTAAATTTTGTAGTGCTCAATCTATTAGTGTAAACTGACTACCCATATCTCCCTCTATAGTTGTTCAAATGAAGTGAATTTTTTTATATAATTTTATAAACATATATGTTGACCTTAGCAATAATAAATCTTGATTTTGATCTTAACAATCTTAGTTTTGAGCATTTAACATGTTTGTTTAAGAGTGTATAAGCTAGAACTATCATGCAAATCAAAATGGAGTTAAGCACGCTTTTGGGCTAATGTGACCTCCGAGATTCAAGGAAGATTTTAATATTCTTAGAGATCTAAAATGAGAAAGTGTTCTTCTTGACATTTGAAGTAGACATATTAAGATTTCCAGATTGATCCTACTCATCAAAATCCAAGTTCATTTGAATATGCAAATATTGAATCAAAGTCAGCATATGCAGCTTTCATCTTAAGTTGAGCAGCTCTTAGTATTTGAGCAATATCTTGAGCTACAGATGTCCAAATGAGATGATTCAAAGTGCTATGGA
>CATIWM010215894.1:0-10359 GCA_949671775.1 Mallotus repandus
TTAATAAAAGTATCAATTACAAAGTTTTTATTTCTTAAATGAGGCCAAATCTTTCCAAGATATTATTTTCAATTTTATTAGTAATGTTTATAACATAATTTGATCGAATTAAACGCTATTTTGAATGGTTGGTTTTAAACGTCCATCTCGGGCTACGTGAGATGAGGTGTGACATTAATGGAGGAACTAAGTCTTTAATTCCTTTGTTGATGCCGCTCCTACAGCCCCACAACCTGAAACTAAAAGCTTGAATCTAAACCAACAACCTGTGGAACTTAATATGAATGTTTTAGACATATGGAGTTTTGATGATGAAGAAGAGGGACAGATTGATCTGTGGAAGGATGATGAAGGAAGAAAGATCCAACTTGCTAGAAAGGGTAAGGAAAAGAAAGAGGAAGTGAAAATTGTTGAGCCAGAAAAAGAGAAAGTAGACTCAGAAAAAAAAAAGAACAGTAGAATGAGAAAGTTGTTAAAGCCAAGAGAGATGAAAAGACTCTCGCCAGTGTTTGGGAGCTGCTGAAGCACTCCAGAGCCCATCGAGAAGCACTAGTTATGGCCCTTAATCACAAGAAGATCCTTGTAACTCATACTCCCAGCCAAATGGTGGATTCACTGACAGAAAGCCCTTCTGGGGGATTATTTTTACAGATGATGACCTACCCTTGGAGGGCAGAGACCACAACAAAGCCTTGTTCATAAAGGCTAAGGTAAAAGGGAAATTGACTTGTTGTGTGATGGTGGATAATAGATCCGCTATCAACGAATGTCCGTTGAAGATTTTGCTTAAGTTATGGCTAATCGTAGCTGATCTAAAGTCGTCTGATGTAGTCATTAATGCCTATGATGGCATAAAGAGGCCTGTTGAAGGAACCTTTAGAGCGTTGATCAAGATAGAACCTATTAAGGTTAGGGCCAACCTGTATATCATTGACATCCCCATCACCTTTGCTGTGTTATTAAGGAGACCATGGTTTCACCCATTGGGAGAAATGCTATCAATTGTGTACCAGAAAATTAAGTTTTCGTATAAGGGGAGAGTAGTTAATATAACAGCGAAAACTAAAGCTGTTGTCGCTGCTTTGAAGCTAACTCCCAATGAAATTTTGGTCAGTTTAAGCTTTGAGGTCTGCATGATCTATGAGGATAAATTGAATATGAAAATAGTAAGCATGATGAAAAACATGAACTTCATGCTTGGAATGGGACTAAGAACGAACCAACAAGGCCCGCCAGAGTTTGTGGAGCCAAAGGTCCCCATCTTGAAGTACAAATTACGGTATCAAAAGTCCAAAAGCTTAAAGGCTAAGGCTAAAAAGCAAAAAGCACTGTGGGAGACGTTTGTAGAAGAAGGTGCCAATTACCCATACACCGGCAATCCTGAATCGTTGATAATAGTAGAAAAGTTGGTCCCCAAGTTTGAAATATTCACTGAACATGTGAATGGGACCAAAGAATTTACTGTTAAGGAACCGATGGTGGAGGAACTAGTGATAACTCTAGAGCCAAAAGAAGACATCCCTACGATGGAGTTGAAGGACATTGTGGATCAGGAAGGAGAGTGTAACTTCGAGTCCTTTTTCCTTAACTCTCTCATAGATATTTTCTATGATGATCTTGATATTTCTCTTAAAAATATATTTGAGACTGATGATCTTTTCTTTTCAAAAGTTAATGCAATAATACCTGACTTTGCTTATTTGTGTGATATGTTTTTAATGGTTTTTTTGTTTATGATGATCTCTTCATGCATATGTTTGACATTAATTTAGTACAAACTGAATCATTTAATTTAGGCATATGTGATAACCCTATTATTTATAAATTGACTCCTGATTAGAGAATAAAAATGGAAGAAACGTTAAGGAAAAGATAGAAAGTATTTGCTTGGGGCTATGAGGATATGCCTGGGATTAATAGGAAAATAGTAGAACATAAAATCCCTACATATTCTCACATCACACCAGTGAAGCAAAAGAAGAGAAGACTAAGGCCGGAATGGGCTCTCTTGATCAAAGAAGAAGTGGAGAAGTAGTTGAAGGTGAAGTTCTTGGAGGTAATGGATGACACCCAATGGCTAGCCAACATAGTGTTGGTTCCTAAAAAAGATGGAAGGGTCAGAATAAAGCTAGCCCGATAGATGACTTTACCTTACCGTATATTGACACCTTAGTCGAAAGTGCAGCCTCCAGCGCAATATACTCTTTCATGGATGGTTTCTCGGGTTATAGCCAGATTATGATGGCAATGATTGAGAAGCTGAAGACTTCTTTCACCACCGAATGGGGTGTCTACTGTTATTCAATTATGTCGTTTGGGTTAAAAAATGTAAGGGCTACCTATCAAAGGATGGCTACCACTTTGATGCACGACATGGTCCACTAAAAAATAGAAGTATACGTGGATGTCATTATGGTAAAGTCTTCAACACATGATGGAAACTTCGAGGCTTTAGATAAGTTCCTAGCCATGGCTGAAAAATACAATCTCAAATTAAACCCAAAAAAGTATGTTTTTAGGGTAACCTCTAGAAAGCTGCTAGGATACATCATTAGTCAGAAAGGAATAAAGGTGGATCCGAACAAGATTAAAGCAATCTGAGACATGCCTGCACCAAAGAACAAGAAAGAAGTCAGAGGGTTTATTGGGCGATTGTAATACATTAGTAGGTTCATAGCTAAGCTGACTACCATCTGTGAGCCAATCTTCAAGCTCCTAAAAAAGAATTAACCAGTGATATAGGATGATAAGTGTCACCAAGGTTTTGAAACTATTAAGAATTATCTGATGAATCCTCTCGTATTACAACCACCAAGACTGGGCAAACTTCTAATCCTTTATCTGGCAATCAAAAGAGAAGCGATAGGTGCAATGTTGGCTCAAGAAGATGACGAAAAGGTTGAACATGCAGTGTATTACTTGAGCAAGAAGCGTCTGCCCTACGAAGCCAACTACAGTTTAATGGAAAAGACATGTTTGGTTGTGATTTGGGCAGAAGCTCCGGCATTACTTCCAATCTTACAGAGTTCAAGCAGTTTCTAGACATAATCCATTGAGGTATCTCTAGCAGACTCTGTCACTTACAGAAAAATTAGTCAGATGGTTGGTCCTGCTTACTGAGTTCGACATAGACTATGTGGCAAAGAAAGTGGTAAAAGGGGGAGCTGTAACGGACTTCTTGGCTCAGAATCTGGTGGAAGATGAATAATAATGGAAGTTGGAATTTCCAAATGAGCACCTAGGGGCAATAGAAATCCAAACATGGACAATTTACTTTGATGGAGCGGTCAATAACAGAGGAGTAGGCATTGGTGTCATTCTGATCTCACCAAAAGGAGAAATGATCCCCGATGGCTAAAAGATTAGAATTTGAAGTCACTAAAAACCAAGACGAATATAAAGCTTGTATCTTTGGTTTGGAAACACTTCGAAATGTTGGGGCAGAGGAGGTCACAGTATATAGAGACTCTATGCTAGTGGTGAAACAGATCTCTAAACAATGGGAAGTAAGGAAAGATAAACAAAGATTATATTGGGATTATTCTGCTACTGTTCTGCTATCCTTCAATTAATGCAAATTTGTTCATTTACCACAAGAAGAGAATCATATGGCAGATACCCTGGCCACTTTAGCTTCAACATGGGAAGGAGGAAAATAGGCGAAGGTCAAACTCTTATTCTTATAAAATTATGAATCCCTTATTATGAAGAGATAAGGGTGATACCAATCAACCCTACAGAGAAATCATGGTTCTATAATTTATAACAGTATTTAAAAATGGGACAATTTCCCGAAGATGCTGATAGGAAAGAAAGGATGTCTCTCAGAATGTTGTCTCGTCAATTTATTAGCCATAATGGAATGTTGTATAAGAGAGCGCCAACTGGAGTTCATTTGAGATGTGTAGATAAGGATAAAGCTTAAAAACTTATGAAAGCGGTTCATGAAGAAGTATGTGGTTCGCATATAAATGGAACAGTTTTGGCTAAGAAAATAGCATGTCAAGGCTATTTTTAGCTAACAATGGAGAAGGACTGTGTGAAATTTATAAAGAAATGTCATAACTACCAAGCATATGGCAATGTTAGTCATTTACCCTCCATGGAACTTCAAGGGATGACTTCTCCCTGGCTGTTTGTAGTTTGGGAAATTAACATCAAAGGGGAGATAAGGCCGAAAGCATCAAATAGTCATCGCTACATTATGGTGGCCATTGACTATTTCTCCAAATGGGTTGAGGCAGAATCGTATGCCATTATCGGATCAAAACATATGGCAAGGTACATTGAAAGAAATATAATATGTAGATACGGACTGCCACATCATGCTGTCACTAATAATGGTGTTCAATTCCAAGAAGAAATGGCGGCTTTGCTAAAAGAATACAAAATTGAGCATCATAGATTATCTCCGTACAGACTGCAAACAAATGCTGCAGTAGAAGCTACAAATAAGAATGTGAAAAGGATTTTGTCTTAGATGATGAAAAACTATCGAGATTGGTCAGATTATCTGCAATTTGCATTATGGGGATGCAGAACTACTACTAGAACATCGACCGATGTAACTCCATATACTTTAGTATATGGGTGTGAAGCAATATTATCGGTGGAGATGGAAATTCAACATGTGGGTTCTTTTGGAATTTAAAATCCCTGAATATCAGTGGGTAGAGAGCCAATTGTCACAACTAACGCTCTTAGATGAGAGAAAGGTGAAAGCCATGTATCACTCTTAGCTATATCAGAAAAGGATAGCTCGAGCTTATAATGAGAAAATTAAGCCAGGCAAGATCAAAGAGGGGGACTTGGTATTGAAGCTCACTAGGCTAATCATGACAGATCCACGGGGAAAGTTTAAGCAGAATTTGGAAGGCCCATATTTAGTTAAGAAGCTATTTTCTAAGGGCACTGCTATTCTATATGATTTGGAAGGAAATTAGTTCAAAGAGCCCATTAACCTAGATAAGCTGAAAAAGTACTTTTTGTAGAGTCTCGCTAGAGAGAAAACCTCAAAAGAGGTTGTAGAGGCAAAAGTTAGAGACACAAAAGTAAAAAAAAAAAGGTCCTTTTGGATTGAAAACCTTAAAAAAGGCAGTCCAGACAAAAAGTAAGGACATGTAAAAGGAGAGAGAGAGGGAAAATAGTTAGTTGGAAAACTTGCAATAGCAAACTAATTAACAACAGGAGATATGTAAGAAGCGAGATGTATAATCGTTTTGTGCTTAAATTAAAGGAAATTGATTGCTTTTGTTACTGTTGAACATTGCATTAAGTATTCATTACAAACTGTTTAACTGAAAAGGAAATTCCATCCAACAAAAAGGAAATAAAGATTAAGTTACATAAACTAATTTTGCTTTCTTTTCCTCTATTGAACACTCGATGTTTGCAATTCTCTTATTCTTTTATTTTTCACAAACTCATCTTGTTCTATCTGTTGCAACTGAATCCACTCCGTTTATTGATTATTAGTGAACGAATCTCCATTATAGTCGATACGCCTCAGGACAGTTCCACAAGGCCAAGTTTCCACTAAGTTTTTTAGAAAATTCTAAGAAAGAGGCCCTGGCTCGAACTCATGAACTGGCTCCACAAGTAGTTATTTATGTCCATATTACTGATAGAGGCAGGCATGATAATAGAAAGTGAAAAAAATGAAGGCCAGTTATAGGAACACAGTAGGTGTGGGATCAGATGGTCACGTGCTGCAATCTCCACCAGGGGCACATCCATCAGATCAAAGTATCAGGGAATGTAGATAGCAGCTTCGCATAACTTCTGGAATGGGGGAAAGTCTTCGGGTATGACAATGTTTAGCCTTGTAATGTGTAATGTCTCTGGGAGGCTCCAACAACCTCAACTTTTCAGGAAACCATGCCTCAAAGTGGTAAATGGGTAAAAATGACAATAGAGCAAAAAATGGTAAAAAGGGGAAAGGGAAGCTAACCTCCAGTAGGAGTGGACTCCTGAAAAATTGCTTAGTCTCTAGAAAGTTGTCCAATCCGATGATAGTTTCTACTAGGATGAAAGGAAAGGGATTCAGACCTGCCTTCACTTGATCGAGAATGTGCAGGACTTTTGAATCGTAGTTGCCAAAAGGGGAAACTATCAAGAATTGAGCATATAGAAAAAAAACCATCATCTAAGGCCAATATACTTCTTTGTTATCCATATATGCTACAACTTCTAGAAGAGAGTTTATCAGAACCTTAGTGTTGAAAAAAGAAGATTGGGGGAAAAGTTGAACATTCTAGCCATTTGGTATTGGATCGAACGTAAATCCGGGGTTTCAATCAGAGGAAATCTGACAAGTAGAATCCATTGAAGAGCCTAAAGTAACTTCAAATTCCTCTGGCAGGGGGCATAGCTCTCTGTGTTAAACCAAAAAACATGTTTGTGGGAATCCTAGAATTGAGCAAGAACATACAGAAAGGGGAAGTTGATTTTCTTAGCATGCATAAATCAAAAAACTGATAGGTGAAATGGCTCCAATCTTGCCCATGAATTGCCATCCAAGCTTCTCAGGATTAGTTGCAGTTGTTTCAAGTGTGTGTTGAGGTGACTCCCTGTCGCCTCTTTATAAAATGGCGACGCGTCTTCAACAAGCTGAGGATATATATTTTTACTATGTTCTTCGAAATATTGACACAGTAAACCATGATTCGATCATCAGAGAAGGCAGTTTCTGTAGTAAAATTCTTTCCTCATTAATCTAAAGCAAAGTCAAAAGAGACTTAAGTATTGTATCATTCATTCAGTGCAAAAATGTAAAAATGTTAAAGTAAAATATTAATTCAGATAATAAAAGAGAAACAGTTCAGTAGAACAAAAATGTTCCTAATCTGAGAGCTAGCTAGCAGGCATCTGAGACAGTCCTACTTATTATCCCCAGCCTCATCATCTCCCTCATTAACCGGATGATCAACGGGATCGTCAGTGGGATCATCAGCATGATCATCTTTATCATCACAGCTGCCATTTCTAGCATGCTCATCAGCTCACTTCCCCTCACCAGTGGGCTCCTCCTCCTTGCCATTGTTGCCCTCCTCATCATCCTTAACTTGAAGGGTGGCTAGCTGGCACTCCAGAGCAATAATCTTAGCATGGTTGGTGTCATCTCGATCCTATCAAAATACAAGAAAAGGTAAAGAATCATGAAAGCATGCATATATATAAATATAGGAAATAATTAATACCTTCCACTACAGTGTGATGCTCATCAGGAAGTCCTGTTAGGCCTCAATCACCTGGTACATGTACTCTCCCTGATCTTGAGCTATCTATACGACCGATGAATGGTTAACACTAACTTTATTTTAAGCTAGATTTGAGAACAAAATTTTGAAAGATAAGGACTTACATGTGTGGAGGCCTCCGGGATAAACACTGGCTCCAAAATCTCCTCCCATCTCAGAAATTGATGAGAAAGCTCGCCTAAAGGCACCCAACGTAGGATCATCAAGTCAGGAGGAGCAAAAAGTCGGCCAATGACCATTTGCGAGTCTGAAGTAGAGGGACCCCTGGCAGGCAGTGCACCAGCAGAAGTACCCTCACCATTGAGTATAGTACGTGGGTACTGGGGAGGCTGTTCCTGTGCAGAAGGCCTAGTACGAACAACTGGTGCTTTGACTGGCGGCTGAAAAGAAAAATTTCAATTAAGTCATAAAAAGGACATTTGTAGACGAAAATATGGAATTGTATGCTTTAGAGAATTATTTACTTACTTGAGATGGGAATCTGGGTAAAGGCACCCTCTGTAGGAGATGAGCTCGTGCGAAGTCCATATAGTGAGACTTCCTCCTCTCATAATAACTTGTTGTATCATCTCCATCCAGGGCATTATCCAGCTCCTCTCCCTCCAATAAGTGCCCCTAGAAAATCTCATGAGGAGGAGCAAGGGGTGGTCTTCTCACTCGAGCACCTAAGTGCCACTAATGTACCCTTTCGCCAAGGTACCAAACCGTGCAGTCAGATCCTCGGAGCAGGACCCTCTTCTCAGATAACGGTCTTGAGTGGATCATGGTCGGGGTCCACAAAGCCTGAGGGCCCAACAAATTCGGGCATAACTATGAAAATAAGCTGGTAAGTGAATGAATTTGGTTAATAAACATTCTATTGATTATAATTACATTTTCAGGTATTGTACCTCATCATATGTAAGAGTGTTCAGTCATTCTTGGTGGACGTGCACGCGGGCAACAGCTTCCACCAAGCTAGACTGGGGCCTCACCTGGCCATGGCAGGGAAAGGGGTATCATGGACACGGGATATCCCTATGATCAGCTCCAGCTCTAGAGCCCAATCTTGCAAGAGAAAGAAGAATAGTTAACCAATCATGCCACAGATATTTGAAATAAAAATAATTAAAGAAAGAAAAATCCAGAATGGTGTGCCAGAAACCACAAAGCCTCTTGGCTCCCCGCACTATCTTGTCCATGCTCTTATATAGATAAGCTAGAGCATAGCTATCCCAGTTATATAAGTTACCGGATCAAGATCCCTCAGAGGCATCAGAAAGCTTAGATCAATAGAGCTGGCAGTGTCTGCAAAGAGAGTGGTGCCTAATAGGTAAACTAAGAATGCCCACACCACCTGGTCAATCTCTCAGGGAGTTGTAGCAGCCTCCACCCTAGCACGAGTATAATGACTCTTAATTGAGTCACACTTCACTGTATGTGTCCTCTTCATATCTGGGACCATGCCTAGCAGACGCTCAATAAAAGCAAGGCAATCGGGAGTCAGTCGATGAAGACTCACGTCGAGAGGGATGGAATCTCCTGCACAGGCAACATCGGTAACAGCAGCAAAAGAAACTGGGTCTAGAGTGAACTCGCTAAATAGAAGATGAAATGTATGTGTGGTGTCATACCATCTCTCCATCAGAGCATGAAGAGGTTGATAGTCAGTCCGCCCCTGGGCATCCGAAAGTGCAAGGATGAAATCTAAAAATTTGGTATCATGGATACGAGTCTTGATCTTATTTGGGAAGTTGTCCTACTATCTGTGGGCTCCGCTAAAGCTCCTAGCACCCTTAAGAGTGTGGGTGTCGAGCTACAGGATAAAATAGGGAGTTGAATTATTAGTTTAGGCAAATAAAATTGAAATTTTTCTAGATTACTGTTAAAGAGGTGACCACCTCTACGTGAAAAGGCAACTGCCCCATTGAAAAGATGTTGCTTCTTCTCTAAGGGGCGATCAACCCTTTATCTAGTTGCCTCAATATGAAGAGGTGACTGCCTCTACACTAAGAGGCGATCGCCCCATCGATGAGGCGACGCCTCTTCATGTCAGTAATCTGACACTCAAATTTCAAAATTCACAATTTTGTTCATTTAATTGAATTTTCTTTTGGCTAAAATGATAAATATACATCCGTAAGCAACAACCCGATGTTTTCTAATGCTATTTGTAGGAAAAATTAAAGAAATTAGGTAATAACCTCTCATGTAGCCAATCCACAATTATGGGATAGTGTATCAGTGAAAAGAGGAACCTCATCTCCAATGCTGAGGCCAAAGCTGCACTAGAGGTGGCATTGGGTCCTATTCTGGAAGATCAAGCGTCTGTGTGGCATCCATGATCAAGAAAGTGAAGAGAAAATAAAAGAAAAGCAAAAGAGAAAAGTGAAAGCGAAAAGGAAGAAAGAGAATCTTTTTGAAAAAGAAAAGGTTAAGAAAGCTATTTATAGGAAAAGGAAAAGGGAGGTGGAGAAGCCCACTAGGCAAAGGATGGGATGGCCTATGTATCCCCGAAATGCACGTTAAAAGGAGTGTCTAGTCGAGTTTGAATCCCAAAGTTCATCTTCTCTTCTAATAAGTGTCTAATCGGGTTGTATCCCCAAAGTGCAAGTTGCAAGTTGCAAGGAGTGTCTGGTTGGGTTTGAATCCCTGGAATTCATCTTCTCTTCTAATGAGTGTCTGGTCAGGTTGTATCCCCGAAGTGCACATTACGAAGAGTGTCTAGTCGGGTTTGAATTCCTGAAGTGCATCTCCATTTCTCTACCGACTGACTTCTTGGGCCAGGAAAACCTGAGATTCATGATCCAAATATTAATGAGTGACTGATTGGGCTAGGAAAATCTGAGACTCATGCTTCAAATATTAATAAGTGACTTCTTGGGCTAGAAAAACCCGAGACTCATGCTTTAAATATTAATGAGTGGCTGATCGGGCCAGAAAAACCTAAGGATCATGGTCACATTGTAACATCCCTATGCATTTTAAACCATTCCATTTGACTA
The DNA here is from genome assembly GCA_949671775.1 of Mallotus repandus. NCBI lineage: Eukaryota > Viridiplantae > Streptophyta > Magnoliopsida > Malpighiales > Euphorbiaceae > Mallotus > Mallotus repandus. The sequence goes on from CATIWM010215894.1 coordinate 10,244, forward strand.
TGTGTATTTTTCATGAATTGAATCTAGTTGACTTGTTTACATGAGTAACCTTAGGGACTAAATTGAGCTTTAGCATAGAAGGAGGATTAATTTGAACTTTTCCTTGATATTTGATT
>CATIWM010215913.1:0-14122 GCA_949671775.1 Mallotus repandus
TTTCTAGGATCAAGTGAGTTTGATTCATCAAAAATAACATGCATGGATTCTTCTACCACTAGAGTTCTTTTATTAAATACTCTATACGATTTGCTAGATGTGGAATAGCCTGGGAAAATTCCTTCATCAGCTTTGGAATCAAATTTTCCAAGATTATCCTTGGTGTTTAATATAAAGCACTTGCATCCAAATACTCTTAGATATGAGATTTTGGGTTTTCTATTATTCCAAAGCTCATAGGATGTTTTATTTAAAATTGGCCTTTTGAAAACTCGATTTGCAATATAACACGATGTGTTAATGGCTTCCGCCCAAAAGTATAGAGGCAAATTATACTAATGAAGCATTGTTCTAGCCATTTCCATAAGAGTTCTATTTTTCCTTTCAACTACCCCATTTTGTTGAGGAGTTCTAGGAGATGAAAACATATGTGAAATGTCATTTTCACTACAAAATGTTTTGAAAATTTCATTTTCAAATTCGGTTCCATGATCACTTCTAATAGAAGTAATGCAAAACCTTTTTCTTCTTGAACTCTTTTTGCAAAATTTTAAAAAGCATTAAAAGCATCATTCTTATGAGCAAGAAAATATACCCAAGTAAATCTAGAGTAATCATTAACTAATACATATGCATAGTGCATTCCACCGAGACTGGCAACTCTAGTTAGTCCAAACAAATCCATATGTATAAGTTTAAGTAGTCTAGAGGTTGACACTACATTTTTTATCTTAAATGAGGACTTGGATTGTTTTCCTTTTTGACAAGCATCACAAGGTTTTTCCTTAGTGAATTCTAGCTTCGGTAAACAAATCATAAACTCATGTTTACAAAGATCATTTGATAGCTCAAAATTTGCATGTTCTAACCTTCTATGTCATGTCCATGTGTCACGAGAAATAGCCATCAAGCACTTAATATCCTTGTTATCAATTTTATTCAAATCAATAACATAGACATTATCAACTCTTTCACCACTAAAAATTACTTTATCTTCATCAAGACTACTAATAAAGCAATTTTTAGGATAGAAAGTGACTTTGTTTCCCATATCACATAATTAACTTATACTAAGAAGATTATGTTTAAGACCATCAACAAACAATACATGATGTATAGATAAGGATTGATGTATAGATAAGGATTTCTCCAATGCCAATAATCTTTCCTTTTGCATTGTCCCTGAAAGTAACATGTCCTCCATCCTTAGCATCAAGCTTGTTGAATTGCTCTTTGTCTCCGGTCATGTGTCTTGAACATCCACTATCAAGATACTATTTACATTTTGTTCTTGTGGATTTTAAGCACACCTCTTTTTCATCTTCAAGAGCCATAAAGTAAAGATTGGCCACTTATTGTTGTTCCTCTTCCCTTTCGGATCTGGAAGAGTCATCCCAAGTAGCTTTGAAGGCCTTCTTCCTATCCTTTGCTCCTTTATTCTTGAATTTGAGTTTGGGGCACTCACTTTGGATGTATCCCGGTTTCTTGCATTCATAGCAAGTGACATCTTTGGTTTTCTTTTTACCTTCTCCTTTATACTTCTTGTTGAAGTCTCTTGTTCTTGATAAGTTATTCTTTCTCAAGAACTTTTTGAAGCTTCTAGTGAGAATTGCAACTTCATCATCTTCATCAATATAATCTTCATTATTTTCTTCTTCACTTTCTTCTTGTGAAGTTTTTAGTGTTATGCTCTTTTTCTTTTCTTCCTTCTCTTTTTGCTCTTCACCTCTTTGCTTTTATTGTAAGCTCATAGGTAAGAAGCTTTCTAATAAGCACATTGGCTGAAAGAGTGGAAAGATCTTGAGCTTCCTCAATGGAAGTAACTCGAGATTCCCAATCCTTCTTAGGTAGGATTCTTAGAATTTTGTTGTTTACTTCCTCTTTAGTGAAATGCTTACCAAGTTTCTTGAGGGTGGTGACAAGAGCATTGAGGCAATTTGTCATTTCAGTGATTGATTCTTAAGGCTTCATTTTGAAGAGTTCATACTCATACATGTGGAGTTGAACCTCCTTACTTCTTACTTGAACATTTCCTTTATAACCATTTTCCAAGGTTTCCCACATTTTCTTCGCTGAAGTGCAATATTGAAGCTTGCCTCCTTCTTCTCTTAACATGGAGGAGACTAGAGTGATCATAGCCTTTTTATTTTTTTGATTTCCTTCTTGTTGAATGGCATTCCAATCATCTCTTGGAATTTCAGTAATTACACCATCAATTGTAGCTTTGGGTGGTTCTCAACCTTTTTGGACAATGTGCCAAAGTTTGATAGAATCTTAATCTAGATAAAGCTCCATTTTGAACTTCCGATGAGGATAATCACTTCCATCAAATAATGATCTAAGAGGAGATGTTTTCACTCCCCATGATCTTGTATTCTAGCAATGAAGTACCTAGAATTCAAGCTCTGATACCAAATATAAATTGACATAAAATGTCTAAGAGGGGGGGGGGGGTTAATAAGGCAATCAAATTCAAATCAAAACTTAAAAATAAATAAACAAAAATAGAAAGAATGTTGAGAAGGAAGAATGAAGAACATAATGATTTAAGGAGTTCGAATTCAACAACAATCCTACGTCTCCACCTAACTTATCCCCAAGTTAGGATTTTCAATCACCCAAAATCTTATTCACAAGATTGAGATTACATAAGAGTTTAAGGTTCACTCTTACAACCTTACAAACAAGAGTTTCTAAGCTTACTTTAAAACCAAACCCCAAGTGTTTTAATGGCTAAACACTTAAACCAATTCCTTTAGAAATAAATCTCACTTTCCTTCTAATCTATCCCAAGACTTAGATGAAGTAGAAATTCTATTTCTAACACACAACCAACTCTCACAAGAGTTAATGAAACTAAGAATGAATAAATTGAAAGTTTGGGAGCTTTGATGAATGCTTAAAAGAGAATAAATGATAAACAAGTTTTTCAGCTTTTCAATGGAGCTCTAAGAGGTGTTTATATAGATAAACACTCAAAAATATAGTTTTTGGATGTATCAAATATGTCTCCAATGTCTATAAATGATTTTTGAATAGACTTGGACTTTTTTGCAGCTTAAAGGATGCTCACAATCGTGAGGAGGAAAGTACTAGCCGTTACCTTTGAAAAAAGTCAAAAATTCCCATTTTTGTGTTTTCAAGGAAGTTTTTATGAGCTGGTCATGATTTCTCATGATTGTGAGAACTCCTCATGAGCATCACTGCCTAAATCACTCAAAAAGGCACAAAATGATGCTACAGGAGGCCGCTCGTGAGATGCTCGTGAAAGTGCTCGTGAGCGTCACTGAAGAAGATCGAATTAGCCTTAAATTTCTTCATAAAAGTTGTAGATAATTATCTTATCTTTCCATATCACTTTTAATCATCTCAATTGGACATCTGTAGCTCAAGATATTTCTGAAATACTAAGAGTTACTCAACTTAAGATGAAAGTTGCATAAGTTGACTTTGACTGAAGTTTTGCATACCCAAATAAGCTCAAATTTTGACAAGTAAGATCAATTTAGAAAGCTTATGATGTCTTATTCAAATTTAAAGTATATCACTTCCTCATTATAAAGCTCTAAGAATGTCAAAATCCTCCTTGAATCTCGAAGGACGAATTAGTCCAAAAGCATGCTCAACTCCATTTTGATTTCCATGATAGTCCTAGCTTATACATACTTAAACAGACATATTAAATACTCAAAATTAAGTTTTTTAATATCAAAATCATGATTGATTATTAATGAGGTCAACAATACCCATCTTCACCAAAAGGAAACAACAGTGGATACTACATAGCCATAAAACTCAGATGAAGTTCATAAATCCTTTGCAAACCCAAACTCTTATGTTCAACAATGACATCACGGTGCTCATTCTTAGGATCAAAATCTCCCATTATTAATACAACAACTTCTGATGTGCTTGGCAAGTTATATTCTCTTCCATCATACTGTCTCTTACCAATCAATTGCAATTTCAATTCTTAGACATACGACCCATGCAACCTATCTCTTGCATATCGAAAAGATTGCACCAAAACATTATTAGCATTGAGCATCTTCAATAACCCATCAATTATTTCAACATCAAGACTTCTATAATCAGATTGAGTGGAATTAAGCGACTCAATTCTATTTTGAACTTCATTACCTGTATCATAGATATAAAGCTGTGCAAATTTGGCTTTACAATCAACAGGGGGCAACAATGAACCAATGCGGTGGTGGTTTTGACCATTATGTCGAAAAACATACATACCCTATCTCTTGTTTATGTCATAGTCAATATGTCCTCCCATAGACGTAAAAGCAAATATTGAATTGTAAGCTCTTATTTCTTCTCAAAATGACTTTGCTTTTCTACCACCATTATAATCCATTAGTTCTTTTAATATTTTAGGTGGCTCTTTAAGTAATGGTATCTGCACTTTCCCCTTCATACAACACAAAAAGAATGTGGGTTTTGAAACCTCCCTGCACTTTTAAATCCTCTCTTCATATCATAGTATTGCACCATAAAAATCATATATGCATGTTGGCTTCCCAAATGTCCAAGCTTTTTTCGACCAACCTGAAAAAAAAAAAATTAAATTTATTATTCAATAACCACTAAAATATTAAACCCGTTATAAACGTCCATAATCATTCCTTCTAAAAGTAAATGAACTTGTAACTTCTCCAAAAGTTAAGAAATAATACATCTATTTGGTACCTTTGAAATAAACATGAATGATATCGTCAGTTTGGAAAAAAAAGCACAATTTCACTCCTAAATTTATTCATCTATATTAAACTCGCTTTTTAAAACTCTTTCTTGCAACCCATTTCCATTATTGTTTTCTAATTTTTTCCATTTGTCTATTTTATTCCCATTCCATAAAGTTGTCATTCCAACTTGAGGAATCTAATGGAACAGTGTTGGTAAGCTGACACTAAATCTTGACCATCATTTAAAGAACTAACAAACAGGCTTCTAACTATGTCCACGGTGCTTTAGGAGAAAATACAAAATATTCAGCAAATGCAAGTTAAGCCAAAATAGTATTCATAAATCACATGCATGAATCTTGTGGAATAGTTATAATTTTTATCTATTTTCAAAATTTGTAAAACATTATTATATCACATAATTTCTATTTAAAATAAAAATTATTATTATTTGTTAATATAAAAAGCAAATATTTTTAAAAATATTTACATATTTACATTACAAAAACATAGAATTTGTATAAAGAAATAGGCAAAATAAATGGGCACAACATATTTAACAAAATGTAGTTATAGACATGTCAAAATTATCTAAATTTCTCTGTACACTTTCATTTTCATGCAATTGAATCAATTCAGAAGCAAATTTTCCACCCCTCAATCCGATGTATTTTGCTCTTTTTTTTTTTGTAATGCAATTCTTCTGTGCAACCTTGCTTCTTTGAAGGCCACTTTTTTTTCCATTACCAGGCTATTATTTTCACAAATATTCAACTTCCCTGACTTTTCTGTGAAAGTAAAAAGCATGGACAATCATCTAAGATGCAATTAACCTGAAATGTCATGCAAATGCGGGGAAAAATAACTTTATAAATTCAATGTTAAATTGATGACTTCAATTTTATATATATATATATATATATAAACTCATCACAATGTCTGAAATTTACAATTTTCTCTATGGAATTTAAGGATACATTTTCAACGACTTTTAATTCAATGGGAAAATGTAAAAATACAAAATTTGACAAAATTACCCATTATCTAATTTCTTTTTAAAAAAATTCGACAAATAATATAAAACAACACAACATGCACATACATGTTTTAATTCATATTTCCCAACTTCTGAAATTTCAACATCACTTTACCCGACGTCTGAACATTCATCCATTTATGCGGCATATACTGCATGTTGTACATATTTTTGAGGGGACACTTCTTTATATATTTGCTATTTTCCTTTATTCTATTGGTTTAGTTTCAATTTATGTCAACTATATTACACATCTTTCAAATAAAATATGGTTTTCAAATAAACAAATCATTTAAATCTATAATCAAACTAATATTATTTTTTGACAATTTTTAAATGGTTTTATTTTGAATTTTCAAAATTATAAAAAAATTCATAATTTATTTTAAAGTAATGTCAAAATTATAAAGTTGAAATAAATGTTAAAATACACATGTAAAAATTACCAAAATTCATGCGTTCACTTTCATTTTGAAGTCGTTCAGATAATTGGAATGAAAATTGTCCACCCCTCAATCCAATATAGTTTTCCCTTTTTTTTGTAGTGCAATTTTTCTGTGCAAATGCACTTCCTTGAACATAATTTTTTTTTGCACTGCTACTCCACTATTTTGTAAGAAATTTAAGGGCATCGCCTTAACTGCAAAAGTTAAAATGATTTAAATCTATTCAACATGAAAAAAACAATGGCTCTAACGTAAAAGAAGGGAAAAAAATAACATTCAACACTCACCATGCAAAGTGTCGTCTAAGTTTACATTTCGTATCTCAAAATTCACATTCGCATTTATAAAGCCTTTATAGGCTACTGCAAAATATGAGCAAAATAATCTTACAATTTTTCAAATATTTCATATTTTCTCTAAAGAATAATTTTAGTCAAATATCATAACAAACGATCATTGGAAGAAAAATAATAAATAAATAAAAATAAATTTGACTGTGCATCCATAATTTGATCCATATCCATTTTGGATTTTCCAAAAGCACTTCATTATTTTTTGTTGCATGATGTATACCCCTTCTCTTATTCATTGCAAGTTTCCTTTGCCATCTAGCTTTTTTGAAAGCTAAATATTTCATAACTTTTAAACGATCATGTTCAGGCATTAAATAACTTGAACTCGGCATTTCCCTTTATTATAAACAGAAAATTAAAGTCACGATTTTAAAATATTGGTATAAAAAATGAACAACTCTAACATATGATACTATGCTTCATTACCCTGTTCACAACACGACAGAACCTTGGCCATGATCCTCTTCCCTTAACCCAAGTATGTTTGTCGTATTTTGACCAATTTCAATCTTCTATGATGCGAGTTGTCTGTAAATTTCTTTTGTTTCATAGGCAACAAATGTTTCTGGATGCAATGTTCTACTCTTTCTCCAACCTTATTTTCTTCCAACCTTCAAAGGATGAAACTGTTAAAAATCATCACCGACAACACTATACTTTATTATCAAGAAAATATTGCATCTTCATCAACATTTGATATTAGTTTTTTTTTTTTTTTAAAAAAAAAGCTTCTCCAGATAATATCTCTCCAACACTTTAAACTTGTCTAACTGAAATAATATATTAACACAAAATAAAAGCACCCTACATCATAATACAATCACCAATCAACAGTTCCAACGAAGCATACAAATTCTCACATCTCACTAAAAATATGGAATGCCAACATGATGGGAAGACAAAATTGATAGCTAACCAAAACGAATGGGCCACTTACTACTATGATGAATCACTTTTGACAATATTTTACACAGTCCTATCACGTTAATATGAATCAAACATTGACATTTTTTTTAAATTTTCGATGATCTCCTTTTTCGAACAATATACACCACTTGGTTATTATTTGTTGTTTTATATAGATATACATCTTAAACACACATCCACACAATCTGTTTGTTTTTTTTTTTCATTAATTCATTATTCCGCAAAATTTTCTCTCAAATGATGTTAAAGCCTCTAAATGTGATATACTGCTTACACATGAATAATATAATGGAAGATCATTTACAGGACATCAATATTACAACACTGAATTTCCAAATGTAATTAGAATCTATAAGTCTTCTCACCCGGCCAAGAAGATGTTTCAACAGAGATATTTCCTACGTTATGATGTACCACCAGAAATTCAAAATCTAAAATCCATGCCAAAAGACTGCCTCATAAACCCAAAACCTATCAAATATGTAAACATAAATCTATGCTTCTACTGGGAAAAGTTCCCTCTACGTTGCTTTTGAAGATAGGAGGGTTAAACTAATGCTTTTGAAGACCCTTCATTTTCCAATTACTGTAACTTACGTAACTCAAATGACTTAAATATTGAAATAAGTTAAATTAAACAAAGCCAACCCCTTAATAATGCGGCAACAATGAATAACACTTAGGAATCATAGATAGTGTCACATGCCACTGCATGGCTCTAATACCATAACTTGTCACAATTCTTGCACTTAGTTTTTATATATTTATATAGATATATATTTACTAGTAAACAACTATTTGCATTGCATGTGAATAAAAAAAATTTTAGACTCGTGATAGTGTATAAATTATTAAACATATACTTTGATATTATTATTATTATTATTATTAAATAAAAAATTTAAAAACAATAAAAGTGTTATTTATTTATATAAAAATTTCATATTAATTTAATTTAATTATAATTCATTGTAATTTTGATAAATCTTTTCTTTAAATAATTATATAATATTCCTTTAATATTTTTTATAATTACTATTTTTCTTAATTCTATAACTAATTTTATATAAAAAAAATATCATGGTCATAATTAATTATAAGATAATAAAAAATCATTAATTATTTTCTTAATAAAAATTTAAAAAATAATAAAAAGTTATATTTTCTACTCATTGAAAAATATTATGGTTATGTTGAGGGATGCTTAATTTCATGTTTGTTTTAAATATTACAACCTCATTAAACTTATAATTTATTACAATTTTAGTAAATTTTTCATTTGAGCAGCGAAACTTTTTTTTCTTCAATATTTTTATTTACTTAAAAAGTAACTTAATGTAATTTTTTAATTTCAACTAATTTGATTTATATTAGATAAAATATAAGTAGACCTAACTAAAAGGAAAAAATATATATTTTTAACAAAATTACTACTAAAATTTAAATTATTTTAATTTTCTTAGAGATAAAATAGAAGTTAACCTATTTAGAATAGAAAATATATTTTCAATTAAATTAGAATTACATTTTAATTTAATTTAATTTTGTTAGAGATAAAATAAAAGTTAACCTAATTAAAATAGGAAACATACTCTCAATCAAATTATAATTATATTATAATTAATTTAATTTTTATTAGAGATAAAATAGAAGTTAACCTAATTAGAATAGGAAATAGACTTTCAAATAAATTAAAATTATATTTTAATTTAATTTTACTTTTATTAGTAAATAACAAAATTATCTAATTTTTATATAATAATGAGTTTTATTCCCCCCCCCCCCCGGCTTTCGTGTGCATATATATATATATATATATATATATGTTGAATATAATAAATTTAACTTTCTATTTTTTTTAATCCAAAAGAATATTGGTACATCATTAAAGTAGTGATTTAATTATCACTTACCTTCTTATTATTAATAGAAAAGTTATTTTTAAGTATCATGATTATATAATAGAGATAGTTCTTACCTTTTTACAAATTAATAATAATAAAATTCAAATCTTTTTATACATGTATATTTAAAAAAAAAAAGGCGTGGGTAGGAGTTGTCTATTTCTTTTCCTCTGTCTACTGCAGCTTTGTCTTCTTCTTTGAATATTCGTTGGTTTTTGGTTGGGTTTTTGGCCGTTTTTGCCAAAAACTCATCCAAAAACCAGATCTTTTTGCTTTTTGTATAATATATCTTATCTGAGTTTTTATATTCATGATAGTTTGGGTTCATCCCATTTATTATATATTTGGTGATAATAAATTTGTGCAACCACATCCATGGCAAAATCGAAGTCTATACCCATTATCAGAGCATAGGGAGGTACAGATCGAGCAAAGGCCAGACTGCAATTAGGTGATTCCATTTGAGATGAATGTTGGATCTTTGTCATCAATGTTTGTAGCATAGGCAAAGTACTTTCAGGCCCGATTTAACCTTGAGACTGCTGCCTTAGGTCCCAACAAAACTTAGGCCCCATAAAAAAAAAAAAAATATATATATATATATATATATATATATATATATATATTGGCTAAATTTGCCTCGATTGATGACTATGAATATGATCTATATGAAGGTCGTTGGATGGTCACTATCTTACTATTTGTAAATGGTGCCCAAATTTTGATTCAGAACAAGATGTGATGGAAGGAACATTGATTTGGGTCAAAATCCTTGCTTACCTATAGAATATTTTGATCATAAGTTCTTAATGAGAATTAGTTCTAAGATAGGTAAACCAATGAAGATTGATGATAATACCAGCATAACGTCTAATGGCAAATTTGCACAGATATGTGTAGAGTGAACCTTACAAAGTTGTTGCTCTCTAAATTCCAATTAAGAAGGAGAGTTTGTAGAATTTTATATAAGGGGATTCATCTAATCTATTTTGAATATAGGAAGTGTGGCCACTAGAAAGACCAATGCCCCACTATTGCTCAACCATCGGAGGAACCATGTATGGAGAGGGAAGGACAGAGAAGAGAAGCATGAGACCAGTAAAGGAAAGTTGAGAATTTAGCTAATCCCAAGATTCTTGAATCCTTTGGGCTTTGGATATTGGCAAGTAAAAAAGGTAGGCATAATTCCAAGCAAAATAAGCAAAAATTTGACAAACCTTTGACTAGGGAGGGAAATAAGTGTGATTTGAAAATAAAAAAAGTGGTTAACGGGGATATTACTAGTGAATCTAGATTCACAGTTTTGGAGGATGACCAAGGTATGAACTAGAAATTAGGAGAAGATAATTATGTGGCTGATGGGCCTGAGGATCTATATGTGGATATGGGCTGGGAATATGGAGGGGGTCAGTATTCAAGAGGTAGAGGCAAGGGTAGGAGAAATAATATGTCTACTAGGGTTCAAGCTCAATTAGGGCCTGGTACTTATAATGCTATAAGAGATGTTAGAATCGGTATTAATAATAGCAAAAATAGAAATGGTATAGACAAAACTAAAAAACATGTGGTGCATTAAGCAGCAACAATGAACGAGCATACGGTGCTCAGATGAGGCCAATCGAAGGAACTGGTTGTTACAAGAGTAGAGCATAGTAGAGATCATGATAGGAATAACCCCACTTATGTATTCCCCATGCCTAATAATTCTATTTGCTTTGAACATACCCCTGACCATCCTTTGATTATGCTGAAAATACAAGAAAGTGAGGAAGATGATGGTGAGGATGACGATAATGAGGATGATGCTGAAGATATGCAGCATGAGAATATAAAGATTGGTCCTTTTGATGAGTAGCATATGGGGATGGAGAGAGGTTATTTGAATTGACCTCTCTTTGTGCTTTTTAGATTGGCTTCTTCCTACAGCTTTTATTGCTTATTTTGGGTCTTTTCTCTCTTTGGTTTTTCTTATGAAGATAATTACATGGAATTGTCAAGGGGTGGTGGCTAAGGAGTTCCAATGCACTCTCAAATTTATGTTATAGATCCATAATCCATTGATTTTGGAGTTAATGGAGCCGAAGGTCAGTAGGTCATAAGATAATTCTTTTTACAATAAGTTAGGTTTTAAGAATTGGATTCGTGTTGAGGCTTTAAGCTTTAGTGGAGGTATTTGGTTATTTAGGAGGGATGAGGTTTAGTTGGAGATTTTGAAAGCGCACCCCAATTTATCCATTCCAAAATTTCTAATGTTACAGGCAAAGGTTAGCTTTTTTCTTTTATGTATAGGAGTCCTACTCCAGCTCTTTAAAAATTTCTCTAGACTGATCTCATTATTAAAGGCATCGAGTGTAGTTTACCTTGGTTGATTATTGATGACTTTAACGGTTCTTTCTATTGATGAGGTTAGCAACCCATATAGTTTTACTTGTAAAAGGAATAATTTGTTTGCTCAATGGTTATTTGATGAAGCTTTGATAGATATGGGTTTTAAGGATGAGAAGTTTACCTAGCATTGAGGCAGATTTATGGATACCATAAAAAGTGCTAGACTCAATAGAGCACTCTATAATGACCATTGAAAGCATTTATTTTTGGATGTAGAGGTGCAACATCTTCCAAGATGCCATTTTGATAATAATCCCTTTATGATCTCCTTATGTTTTAGCACAGGTGGTGGTGCAAATAGTCCTTTCTAATTCCAGGTAGCTTGAATGTCTTACCCCAATCTTGTAAATGTTATTAACGGAGTCTAAAATAATTATCATAATGTGGTTTCCAATAGTTCTGATTTTATTGGGATTCTTAGAAGTTAGAACCATAATTACTTTGGGAATGTATTTAAAAGAAAAAAAGAGGCTTACTAGCCAGGATAAAAGGTGTTCAGAGGCTTATTAGTGAGCATCCAGCTTCTCATCTATTGAAATTGAGGGGTAAGCTCGATAAGGATTTGGATTCAGTTCTATTTCAGGAAGAGTTAATTTGGTACTAGAAGTATAGAGGTTTGGATATGCTCAAGGGATGAAAACACGTCTTATTTCCATCTTTCCAATATCATTTGGTATGGAGCTAACAGAATTAAAGGCTTCAAATAGGAGGGTGGTGGTTGGGTTTGGGATGATAAGTTGCTCTAAGATATTACCTCTGGATGTTATAAAACCCTTTATACAGTGGATGATAGTTGTAATGCTTAGTTACTGCCAGGGGGTCTATTTCCTACTTTGCCTTCTCTCGACAAAGGCATTCTCAACAAATAGTTTTCTAGGGACGAAGTTAAAAAAGCTCTCTTTGACATGGCCTCTTTTAAAGCTCTAGGACCAGACGGGTTCTAGGCAGTTTTTTTTAGAAATTCTGGGATATAGTTGGTGGAACTTTGACTACATCAATTTTGTAATTTTTTGAGATGTGTCAGCTTGAAGAAAGGATGAATGATACTTTTCTTGCCTTGGTTCCTAAAATGAATAACCCTGAGTTTGTAAGGCAATTTTGCCCAATCAGTCTTTGCAACATTTTCTTCAAAACTATTACTGAAGTGATTACAAACAGGCTCAAATGTATTCTTCTGGCTATGATTGCTCCTACTTATAGTAGTTTTATCCCAGGTAGATAGCTAATTGACAATCTTATTATCTACGAGGAGGTGATTCACTTAATAAAGAATAAGACATCAGGTGTGGGTTACTATCAAGATTAATCTTGAAAAGCCTATTACATGCTCTCTACGGGATTTATTCAATAAACTCTTCAAGATATTAGCCTGGATGGGACTTGGATTTGGCATATTATGTCTTGTGTGACTTCTTCTAACATGTCTATTCCTTGTAATGGGGCTTCGCTAGAGAAATTTAGGTCTTCGTGAGGTATCCATAGGGGGACTGCACGTCCCCGTGCTTGTTTATTATTTATATTGAAAGACTGTCTAAACTTATTACTCAAGCCGTGCAAACTAAATAGTGGAAACCAATCAAGACTTCACAAACAAGGCCTGAAATATCCCACCTTTGCTTCGTAGATAATATGGTTCTCTTTATAGAAACCTCGATAGATCAAACATATGTGGTTATGGATTGCTTTAACCTTTTCTATTCTGCTTTAGGCTAGAAAGTGAACTTTTCCAAGTCCAATAATTATTTCTTACCTAACATAGATTTTGTGATTGCTCATAATATCTCTAGAATTTCGATGATGGAAGACTTGGGTATGTATTTGGGCAATTCTACTTTATATGGGAGGGTGTCCAAAACCACTTATAGTCATATTTTAGAAAAAGTGGAGTCGAGACTATCTGGTTATAGAGCGAAACATCTTAGTTTTACAAGGAGAGCTACTCTTGTTTAATCTATGCTATAAATGATACCATTCTTCTGTATGCACTCTACCTAGCTTCCTGTTGGCATGTGTAATAAAGTGGATAGAACGGTGAGGCAGTTTTCATTGGGGTGGCAATAACTCGAAGAGAGCTCTATGTCTTATGAATTGGAGTATGGTTATGAAACAAAAGCAGGCTGGTGGTCTTGGGCTAAAATGTTTGTAGAACATGAACTTAGCCTTTTTTGGCCAAGTTAGGATGTAGACTCTTGAAAGAGCATAATATGTTATTGGCTAAAGTCCTTTGCAATAGATATTCCCATCGTGATCACATTATTCAAGCATTATCTCCCCACAGTAATGCCTCTAAAGCTTAGCAAGGAATCGTTAAGGCTATTCCTACAATCTCTAGAGGGTTCAGAGTTAAAGTTTCCAATAGGAAGGATACATT
>CATIWM010215926.1:0-10663 GCA_949671775.1 Mallotus repandus
ACTTCATTATAATCAACTCCCTCCATCTGAGCGTAGCCTTTAGCCACCAATCTTGCTTTGTAGCGAACATTATCCTTGTTAGGAAATCCATCTTTCTTTGCATATACCCATTTGCACCCAATTGCCTTCTTTCCCTTCGGAAGACTAGCTAGTTTCCATGTTTGATTCTTTTGAAGGGACTGCATTTCATCATCCATGGCGATCCTCCACTTTTTCTGTTCTGAACTTTGAATTGCTTCATTATAAGTGGCAGGAATGTCATCAATTGAAATTGGTGATGCAGAAGCGACCATATTAACATAACGAACAGGTTGTCTGATGGTCCTCTTTCCCTTTCTTTGTGCAATTGATTCTTGTTGCTGTGGAGGTTCTTGGGTCTGAACCTCTTCTTCATCTAACTCTTCTTCTACCATAGGAGAGTCATCATCAATTTCTTTATTGGCTGGGATAATTCTGGTGCGATTAAACTCCACCTGTTTGGGAGTACCATTTGTTTGCTCCATTTTTTCTGAAGTCACCTTTCTCAACATGGTGGATTCATCAAAGGTAACATCCCTGCTGAAAATTACTTTCTTTGTTTCTGGACACCAAAGACGATAGCCTTTCACACCAAAGGTGATCCCCATAAAGATCGCCTTCTTTGCTCTTGGATCCAGCTTTGACTACTTAATATGGTAGTATGTAGTGGAACCAAACACATGTAAGGAATCAGAATATGTAGCAGGTTTTCCAAACCATTTCTCCAATGGTGTTTTACCACCAATAGCAGTCGATGGTAAGCGGTTGATTAGGTGATAAGAATATACTACAGCCTCAGCCCAAAATTCTTTGCCCAACCCAGCATTAGACAACATACACTGAAACTTCTCCAGTAATGTCTGGTTCATATGTTCTGCCACCCCATTTTGTTGTGGTGTATTTCTGACTGTGAAGTGTCTGACAATGCCTTCAGCTTCACAGACTTTCAAAAATGGATCATTTTTGAACTCTCTACCACTGTCTGTACGGAGACGTTTGACTTTTCTGCCTATTTGATCTCCACCATCTTTTTCCATTTAAGGAAAATTTCCAGCACCTCATCCTTCGTCTTCATTGTATACACCCAAACTCTCTGTGAAAAATCATCAACAAAGGTGACATAATAGTGTTTTCCTCCTAACGAAGTTATCTTAGAAGGGCCCCCACACATCTGAATGAACATAATCCAAAATACCCTTAGTATCATGGATTGCTGTTCCAAATTTCACCCTTGTTTTCTTCCCTTTGATGCAATGCTCACAAAATTCTAATTTGCAAGCCCGAGCTCCTTTCAATAATCCTTGATCTATCAGCAATTTCAAGGATTTTTCACCAGTGTGCCCCAAGCACATATGCCATAACCTGGTTGCTCCTGACTCATGATCATCAGTAGAGGCTGTTACTGCTGCTATCCCAACAATTGTACTACCCAAAAAGTAATACACATTATTTCTTTTTTGAATTCCCTTCATTATCACAAGTGCACCAGAGATGATCCTCATAATCCCATCTTTCGCCCTTACTTCGAAACCTTTTGACTCTAAGGTTCCCACAAAGATGAGATTCCTCATCAAATCCGGCACATAATGAACACCTGTTAAGGTTTCGATTGATGCATCCTGATTCCTCAAATGAATTGAACCAATTCCATGTGTGTCAAGAGGGGCATTATTTATTGTGTAGACAACTCCACCTTTTAGTTCTTTAAAATCAAAGAACCATTCTCTATTGGGGGTCATATAGTGGTTACAAGCTGAATCTAGCAACCATGAACTAGAACAACTGGTTGATGGTGTAGCAGCAATTGAGAGATCTGAATTTGTATCATCACACTCAGCTACATTTGACTCTGGGACAACAATTCCCCTTTCAAGTTTGCCTTTATTCTTTAGCTTGGGACAATCTTTCTTCCAGTGCCCTTTTTCTCGACAAAAGGCACATTGATCTTTGCTCAGTCTGGACTTTGACTTCAATCTTCCTATCCTTCCTTTGTTCTAACTCTGCGAATGGCCTCTAACAACAAGAGCTTCTGGTTCTACACTTGTGTTTTCTTGCTTTTCTTTCTTTCTCAATTCATAACTATACAAGGCAGCAATTACTTCACTGAGAGACACATCAACCTTCCCATGAAGTAGAGTAGTTTCAAGTTACTCAAACTCATTAGGAAGTGATCCCATCAACATCAGAGCCATATCTTCTTCTTTAAAAGCCACGTCCATATTCAACAGATCAGTCACTAGCTAATTAATGCTAGTAATGTGATCATTCATAGTGGTACCTAAAACATAGTTGAAGCGGAACAATGTCTTTTTAATATAGAGTTTGTTCTGACTGCTTTTCTTTAAAAATTTCTCTTCCAGTGCCTTCCACAATTTACTTATAAAAGTTTCTTTAGAAAATGCATACTTCTGCTCTCTAGAAAGACACGATTGAATGGTACCACATGCCAATCTATTGATCATCTTCCATTCTTTCTCCTCAACATCATCTGGTTTCTTTTCTTCAATGGTAATGTCTAGACCTTGCTGAAAAAGAGCATCTAGAACCTCATTTTTCCATATGCCGAAATGGCCGGTACAGTTAAAAATTTCCATTGCAAATCTAGCATTTGTCACAGCAGTTCCTGCCAAAATTGAAGATGAAGAAGTTGTTGACTTCGATGTGGATTCTTTTATGTTGTCTGCCATTTCTGCTACAATTTCTATTTAATAGCTGTTAATGCGGAATGCCAATTAGCCCAAGGAAATTTTTTTTGATGTGGAAGATCAGCCTAAGCTGCAACCACAGAGCATACTAAAATAAACCACGAGCTCTGATACCAATTATTGTGGAATTCCGGTTAATTTCCACCAATAATAAATTCACCTTGAGAACTATTGCACAGGTGACTAGAGTGAAAACGATTGTACTAAAAATCACCCCAAGGTAAATTCCCAGGAAAGAGTGGTGGGGTCACAATGCCTCCTTAAAAACCACCCTCCTTAGACAAAATCTATCAAGACAAGTAATTTTAATAGCACAATAATTAACAACAAATATACCCGACAATGGCTATTAAATAGACATAAAAGAGAACACTAAAATTTAACGAGGTTCGACCAATTATGCCTACGTCCTCGGACACTACTAAAATAATATTTCACTAATTGAGGAAATATTACAAAAGAGAGATAAAAAGATTAATTGCCAATATATGAGAGAGGGAAATTTTGGGATGATTAACTAAAGGAGGGGAGAAGTCTATTTATAACCAAAAACTTTCCCCTCCTCTTAATAACTAAGCAATGTGGGATTGGCAATTTTGCCAAAAAACCAACAATTCTTTTGTACGCTATTATATACGTTACTGCTGTAACCATTCAATTCAAATAATATAATATATACAAAACCTTTCATGGTATCAGAGTCCAAACTATGGCTGGGCAAATTATACCATCTTCCTCACCTCTTACCATGTCTTCTACAATAACGAATCATTCTCTTTCTATCAAACTTACTCCAAGAAATTATCTCACTTAGAAAACTCAAATTCAATCCCTTCTCAACTATTACAAATTAACTGGATTTATTGATCGATCCATTGCTCCTCCAGCCTCTACCATAGTCGACATAGATAATTCAAACAACCAAATCCCAAATCCTACATTTTCATATTGGTTTCAAAAAGATCAATTGTTACTTTCTTGGATCTTTTTTTCATTGTCTGAAGAGGTATTTCCCTATGTCATTGGTTTAACCACATCATATGTTGTATAGAAAGCACTCGAAAGTGCATTTGGTTTTGTATCTCAGAATCGTCAGCTACAAATACACATAGAGTTGCAAAAATTAAAGAAAAATGACCTTACAGTAACTCAATATTTACAAAAAGCCAAGTTATTAGCTGATGAATTATCCACTGCTGGAAGACCCTTGTTAAATGTTGAATTTAACGCCATCATTTTTTGCAATCTTGGCTCAAATTTTCATAGCATCATCACTGCATTGAATCAAAGACTTGATCCTGTTTCTTTTCAAGAACTCCATGGCCAACTGGTGGCACACAAAATTCTCATCAACAACTTACCTGCTCCACTCCAAGCATATATAGTTACACGCCAATTTGCTCCTTCCCCACAACCTTTTTGCCCCATTGCACCATCTTTCACTCCGCCATTCAATCAACATTCATACTACCCCAACTCTCAATTTCGCAAAACTCGTGGCTCGACTGCATCATGTCAAATTTTTGGGTATCGAAACCATACAGCAGACAGGTGCAGGCGACGTTATGTAGCTCGTCAAACCCCTCCCCAATAGTAAGCTCGCATCACTCACTATTCTCCTACCCCACCTACATATTTCCCACCACCACAGCTTCAACCATGGCACGCAGACACTGGAGCAACCAACCACATGACAACAGACCCGTAACTCATCACCAATCCCATTCCTTACGGTGGTACGGATCGTATCTTGGTTGGCAATGGTTAGTCCTTACCAATTATAAATTCTGGTACATCTTTTTTACATTCATTAAATTCTAATAGCACATTTTCTCTTAACAACATTCTCTATGTTCCTCAACTTACCAAATCTTTATTATCTGAGTCAATTTACATCTGACAATGGTTGTTTCTTTCAATTTTGGCCTCACCATTTTTTTTTGTTAAGGACCAACGAATGAGGGCATTCTTATTGCAAGGTCGGAGCCATAATGGACAATACGTGTTGCCAACCTCACCTTTTCACCAAGCATTTCACACCGAAACCACCACCTTTGCGGATTGGCATGCCCGTCTTGGACACCCTCACCATTGCACTATGTCTATAATTTTTAAAAATAATAATATTAATGTCTCTTTGCCTAGGAAATTTATTTGTTCTTCTTGTCACCTAGGAAAATTAGCTAAATTACGTTTTGTTGATGCTGAACATACTTCTAATGCACCATTTCAAATAGTGCATTTGGATGTTTGGGGTCCTTCCCCCATTTTATCTTTTAATGGTTATCATTATTTTGTTGTGTTTATTGATGACTACACTCAGTTTTCATGGCTTTCCTTTCTTAAAAATAAAAGTGATGTTTATTCTACCTTTCTTAATTTTGAGGCTTATATCCAACGTTAATTTCATACCAAAATACAAGCTTTTGATTCTAATTGGGGTGGCGAATTTCAAAAATTGAATAAATATTTTAACACTATTGGTATTATTCATAGGATAGTTTGCCCTTACACCTATGAAAAAAATGGGCTTTCAGAGCACAAAATTCGTCATATAGTTGACACAAGATTAACACTACTAGCTTATGCTCAAGTCCCATTTAAATTTTGGTCCTTTACTTTTCTCACGGCAGTTAATTCAATTAATAATATGCCAACTCATGTTTTACAAAATAAATCACCATTCCAAAAACTCTATGATAAACTTCCTCAATATGAAGACACACAAATTTTTGGATGTGCCATTTACCCCTACCTTCATCCCTACAGCAAAGCCAAATTTTCATATCGTACCCAACAATGTGTTTATTTAGGCCATTCACCCAATCATGCTGGCTATGATTGTTTGGAGAGTGATCAAGATAAAGTATACATCATACGCCATGACAAATTTGATGAGCAATGTTTTCCACTTAAAAATTACACCACACACATAACTCCATCCAACCCACACCCGTTGCCTTAGCTCACTCTCCATGCTCCGATCAGCAATTCAAGTATGTCCTCACTTGATTCTCCTCCTAATCCTACTCAAACACAACTAGCCCTACCCTTATTTCTCTCTCCACCGCCCATACCTATTCACGACTCTACCTCTCCTAACAGCTCTTTAACCAAGATAGCCCCAACAAACTTATCCCCTTCACTAGAACCACATCCACCCACCTTATCTCCTTAACCCGACATAACAACTCCCTCTTCATCATCTCCTCACTCAATTTCATCCTCGAATCTTCTTGATTGTCATCCATCCATCCAAACCACAACAAACTCAGTTGGCCTAAACCTTGTTATTGATATCACAGATTATCATAACACCAATTTGCCATCTTTATCCCCTCTCGCACCTCATCCCCAACGCATCCACCCAATGGCTCTTCGCCCTAATCCCAAATGTTGAGCTCTTATTGCTCACTCCATTAACCGCAACTTGAACTACCTTTACCATGAACCACCAACCTTCTCCCTTGCTATTAAATATAATGAATGGAAAACAACCATGGATTAGGAAATGCAAGCTTTTCATACCACCAACACTTGGACCTTAGTTCCTAAACCACCTCAAGCTACCATCATTGCCAATAAATTATTATATTGAATTAAACACATAGCAGATGGCACTATAGAGTGATACAAAGCTCGTCTTGTTGTCAAAGGATTTACTCAAATTTCAAGCATTGACTACACAAAAACATATAGCCTGGTGATTAAAGCTACCACCATAAGAGTTATCCTTGCTCTTGCCACCCTGCATAAGTGGCCCATGAAGCAACTATATGTGTCCAATGCCTTTTTACATGGAAATTTCAATGAAGACTTGTACATGGCTCAACCTTAAGGCTATGTTGATCTTATATATCCAACCCATGTGTGCAAACTTCATCGCTCCATCTATGGCTTGAAGCAAGCACCTCATACTTAGTTTGCACGATTGGCTACCTTTCTATACTCTCTAAAATTTATTTATTCAAAGGCTGATACTTCTCTATTTATACTAAAATAAAACACTGACATTATTTTTATCTTAGTTTACATAGATGATCTTGTCCTCACCAGTTCTAATGCCTCCCTTCTTCAATAAATCATTCAGGCATTACAAGCAGAATTTCCCATCCGTGACCTTAGAAGTCTTCATTGCTTTCTTGGGATTGAATTACAATAAACTCAAGATGGAACACTCCTCTCTCAACACAGATATATTTCAGACCTCTTACAAAGACATAGCATGGCTGATTGTAAGCCTTGTGACGCCATCATCTTCATTATCTAAACATTCCGGCACACCTTTGGAGCAAGGAGAGGAGTATAGAAAAATAATTGGTGCTCTCCAACATGCCACCATCACTCAACCCGACGTCACTTTCAGTGTCAACAAGTTATGTCAATACATGCACCAACCAACAGACATCCATTGGAAGTCTCTCAAACGTCTTCTTCGCTACCTACAAGGCACCAAACATCTCGGCTTATTCTACTCCAATAGTACCACACCCCAACTCACATGTTACACTGACAATGATTGGGGTGGTGACCTTGATGATCGTTGCTCCACATCCAGGTATGCCATTTTTCTTAGAAGTTCATTGATATCTTGGTTGGAAAAGAAATAATCCACTATTGCTCGCTCTTCCACTGAAAGTGAGTACAAAGCCATTGCCAATTCCACATCAGAATTAACTTGGCTTAAAAGCTTACTCCATGAACTTGGTCATTCGGTCTCTTCATCCATACTTTTCTGTGATAATGTTGGTGCCATATATCTCAGCTCCAATTCGGCATTCCATGCACATACAAAACATATCAAACTCAATTATCATTTTATGCGTGAATAAGTCAACTCGGGCTTTCTTTGCATTCAGTTCACTTCCACAGAAGGTTAGCTTGCCGACATGTTTATCAAACCCTTGCCTTCCACCAGGTTTCACAACTTATGTCGGTATCTTCACCTACGTGCAAGGTAAAGGTTTGCAGGGGGGGTGATAGGAAACCTACGGGTCTTAGTTAGTTTTACCTTATCTAGATGTTGTATTAATATCAAACATATATAACCATTCAATTAAATTAATACAATACATACAAAACCTTTTAAGAAGAATATAAACAGGAGTGGCTTTAGAGTTGGTTAATCTGACACTCTCGCTCATATTAACTGGTTGGCCTGTCAATATTTCAATCTCAAAAGAATGCAACAAAGTAGCAAGTGTTAGATTCAACACCTGAAGAGCAAATGATATTCTAGGACACACCTTTCTTTCGCTCTCAAATGGTATTAACTTCGAATCCTATCCATAACAACAACATCTTTGTGGGTTGTCAGAAACCTCTATGGCTGAAACTCTGAAGGATTGAACCACACTCTTGAATCTCCATGAATTTTGTATGCATTTACTATAAGATGTGTTCCTGCTAGAATGTCATGACCCCCTATGTTACAGTGTTCCATAGATTTATGTGGCGCTAATAATAGAGCAGCAGAATACAACCTTATTGATTCCTTGATGATGGCTTGAAGATAAACTAAATCTTTGGTGTCTGATTCCATCAACGGCCTTTCTGTACCGAGATGGATGTCTAGTTTGTCTTGAGCTTTCTCGAGCACGTCAAGATTATTAAGTAGCAAGGACAAAGTCTGTGTCGGTGTAATGGACATAGTATCCAAAGCTGCTAAAATAAGATTCTGCATTTAAATCAAAGAAAGATTCATTTCAACAGAGTTCATGCATTACTAATAATTAAACAATCATTAACATACTATATGTTGAACAAAATCAAATTCCTATGTATACCAGGCATGTAGCTTTGTTGATAGTATCGGCGTTTAGAGTGGATAAATCTTCATAATCATCCAGGATTGATAATAGTACAACCATGAAGTCTTCTTTACTAAATGATTGCACAATATAAAGTAAAAACTAACGAAATATTAACTATGTTTATGCATAAAATATGAACTTATCAACTCCCCCATAGTTTGACTTTTGCTTGTCCTCAAGCAAACACACGAGAACACCTATCATCATAATGAATTTTGCACATTGACAAACTTTAACTTGTCCATCCTCTAAAATTTTTAGTTAATACAAAACTTATAACTCGAAATTAAATTGACAACTTAAGGTCAAAGACGTACGCTTTACCAAGTGAAGAGCAAACTTAACTGTTGAATTCTCAAAAATTTATAAGTTTACAATCAAGAAAAAAAAAAGTGATACTATCCACTTAACTCTTAGCAATCTCTAAAGTCTAACACATAAAAGATAACCACACCATTGTTTTTCGAGCGAGTGCGTTTTACACTCCATCTCGTACATTCTTTTTCATTTCTCTCTCACAACCTTCCCACTTTTAGTAATCCCTCGTCGTTCCCACACTACTAAGTGTGGATACCATCAAGTGGGTCATTTGGATACTATTACTCCATTTAGAGCATTGGAGTTGAATTTTGAATATATCCTTACTAAAAGAGAATATATTTTTTTTAATGAAATTACCATCTCATACGCTAGGCTCAAAGATTAACTAAGAATGAAAAATTGAGTATCACTTACAAGTATTTTTCTTAACTATCAACTCACAATATTCAATCACTCAAAAGCAAGGAAGAATTAAGTTCATTAAATTTTCAAAAGTCCTTAACCACAAGTTATCCGTTACACCTCGTCTCACATAGCCCGAGATGGACGTTTAAACACCAACCACTAATAAACTATTTAATTTAGTTTAAATATATTATAAATATCATTATATTTGGAAAAAGAATTTAAATTAATATCTTTTAAAAGTTTAGTCTTGTTCATACGTTACAATTGAAAATTAAGAATTTTTTTAAAATTATGTATATAT
This sequence comes from Mallotus repandus, assembly GCA_949671775.1. Taxonomy (NCBI): domain Eukaryota; kingdom Viridiplantae; phylum Streptophyta; class Magnoliopsida; order Malpighiales; family Euphorbiaceae; genus Mallotus; species Mallotus repandus. The sequence goes on from CATIWM010215926.1 coordinate 9,567, forward strand.
AAATAGTAAAATACTATTTATGAATAGTGCTATACGTATTTATAAATAGTAAAATATGTATTTATGAATAGTAAAATATATATTACAATAATCGGATAATATAGGAAATTTCATCATGATATTACTCTTTGTAACTAGAAACACAGTAATGAAAATATCATTAAGGTAATATCAAACATATTTTCTAAACTGTTATATTACATATAACTTAGCCATCATTATTTAACTTAAGATACTCTTTCACAGTACTTATAAAAACAAGACTAAAAAAAATAAAATAAAATACAAGGCTTCACTGACAAGGATGTTGGCCAACCTTATTCTGAAACTTCTATCTACACTCAATCAACTCTGTTCACCAACTATCAAGTCCTGCTATCTGAAAATATTTTTAAAAGAGAGTAAAATGAGTACAGAAATACTCAGTGAATAGAAATATCAAGCAGAAAATAATTTGGTTAAACCAAACACATTTAACTTCTTAAATGCTAATAATAGAGTATTTGAAAATCATATTATAATCCGCTTAAAATATCAAGGCCATTATTGCCTGCAAACTTATACAAAACTCAGCTGAATAAAACATATGCTTTTCAATCATCAAAATAATATTTCACAAGTATTAACCATCCCTACAATAAACATCATAGTTTGGCCATAACATACAGGCCATCACAAGCATCACTCTCTAGGCACACTTGAAGGCCAACCCTTCGACTACATTAGCACGGAACGAACCTTCTACCTTCACCGTCTTGCAATCAAGTGCCCTGTTGTTTATTGCGCAATAACAACCATAAAAAATCTCAAATGTGCATATACCACCTTAGCACATTCACACATCTCATATAGGGTGGTAATACACAAATCAAATACCATTTCCTCCAAACAATAAATCAAAACAATATTATCATATTTATGGTTCAATAACCATTCAAAATCAAACAATCTTCATCATAATTAAAAGATAAGAGAAATCATGTAGAGCATAAATTTATTTAAATCACCAAGTAAATAAAATAACTTCAAATCAGGTTACAAAACAAAGCATGTATTAATAATACATTTAACTTCCACACTTGAAACCATTATTGTTT
>CATIWM010215938.1:0-14639 GCA_949671775.1 Mallotus repandus
AGGTCCTAAATTCTACTTAAAATTCATCCAAGGGCCAAAACAACAAATTTTCTCCTTCAAATCCTTGCTCCATGATGGAATATCTTCAAAACTTAGCTCCTTAACTATTGGCTTGTGAAAAAACTCTAGAGGGGGTGAATAAGGCCAATTAAAATTTTAACGTGAGGTTCAAGAATAAGTTAAAAAAATAAAAAGAAAATTGAAGGATGAATAGAATTGAGGCACAAAGAATTAAGGAGTTCAATTTCTCAATAAATCTACGTCTTCACCTAACTTATCTCCAAGTTAAAATTTTGAACCACCCAATCTTATCACCTAAGATTGTTGCTCACACTAAACCTTTGTAAATGTGTTTTCCTAGGCTCAACATAAACCTTTTGCAACCCAAGTGTTTTTTTCAAGGTTCACATTTAAACATTTCACAACACAAGTGTTTTACAAGGCTAACACTTAAACCTTTCACACTAATGGAGCTTTTCTTGGCTAAACTCTAACAAAATTTCTCAATTTCAAGTGTTTTATGGATAACACCTCAACTAATTCCTCTAGATTAAATTCTTCACTTCCCTTTGCTAATCCAAGAAAGGAGATGAAGAAGAACTTAAGACTAGATCAAAATCCACACTTAAGGAATTTCAATAGAAGTTAAAGAATTCAAAGAGAGCTTTAAATGCACAATTGATTTCTAAGAAAAATTAGCTCAACCAACTTGTTTAACTTCTTCAATGAGGTTTCAAGTCTTGTTTATATAGTCGATGATGAAAATATAGATGTTAGAGAGCTTTTTGCTTGTCCAAAACCTTCACCTCCTTCATTTAATATGTTTTTAGCTTTTTGTGGAGATGTGTGTGCTGAGGATTATGAGCGACACCCTTAAGATCGTGACGCTTGAAAAATATGACCGTCACATTCAAATTTTCTAGTTAGAGCCTTGTAAGGAGCTCCTTAGGATAGTGAGCAGACACTACAAAAATCTGGCGATTTAACGACGGATTTTTGCGACAGATTTTTTCCATCACAAAATAGTGACGGATTAGCAACAGAATAGTGACCTTAGTGACAGAATGTATTTAAAAAAGTAAATTGATTTAATTTAGCGACGGAAATTTGAATCCGTAGCGAAATTAGCGACGAAAATACAATCCGTCTCTAATTTAGCGACGGAAATGTGAATCTGTCGCTAATTTAGCGACGGATTGCATTTTCGACGCTATTTTATGACGGATTTACATTTTCGTTGCTATTTTAGCGACGAAATTGTAGTTCTGTCGCTAAATGCTAAATTTCCAAATTTTATTTTCATTTTATTCAAAATTTAATCATGTTTAAAAATATTAATTAATGTTTATTTTATTTCTAAAATATATGTATTATTTCTAAACTATTATTTTTATATTTTGAAAATTTCATATTTATTTTGAAATTTAAATAATTATTATTTTATATTGACATAAATATTAGTATAAAATTTCATATTGATCTTATTTTGATGTGAATTAGTATTAGTATTGATTCAAAACTATATAGTTTTGATACTATAAGCAATTTAAATGTTATATAATGATTTAGCATTTGTTATAAATTAAATACTAATTATATATGTATTAAAGTAATATGAAACATTATATGTTATAGGATAGTGTTAATTAATAATTAAATATTGTACAATATTCATTAATTTTTATTTAACCCTAATTTAAATAGCATAATGTTTATAACTAACAAATAATAATTCTCTAGGATAATACAAAGTTGTGTTAATATTTGTATTTTAAAGTATAAATAAATATTAATATTAAGTAATGTAAATTGAAATTAATATATAAATAGCATAATATCTCTAAACTAATAAATAATACATATCATAAATATTATTAATATTAACTAATTAAAACACAATTTATCTATAACAACAAAACTCCAAAGTTATGTAGTTTTGATACTATAAACAATTTTAATGATATATATTGATTTAGCATTATTATATAATAGTAATTATATATGTATTAAGTAATATGAAACATTACATATTAAGTATATTTAAATTAATAATTAAATATTATACAATATTCATTAAATATTTATTAATTTACATTTAACCCTAATTAATTTAAATAGCATAATATCTATAACTAACAAATAATAGATTAATATGATTAAAATAATAAATTATAATTTAATTTGTATTATTTTAATATAAAACTACATAATTTGTAGACAAAAATCAAAACAACAAAATATTAATATTATAATTAAAAAATTTATCTCTAACAACAAAACTACGTAGTTTTGATAACTCTAACAAATCCCTTAACCTAACCTAATTTTTCTTTTCCTTCACTTGTTCAAACTTCAACTTGAGCAACTACCGCTTACTCCACGTCTCTCTCGTCTCACCGCCACCATCACCATCACCCTCACCCTCACCGTTCATCATCATCTTCTTCTACTTGTGTATCATTAAACTCAATGTATTTACTATTTATACTAATTAAAGATAATTTAAATACTAAGTGGATGCTATGTTTTAATATTAAGCAAATAAACATAATGAAAATACTATAATTTAGTATCAATTATTATAAGTTATGTATTTATAATTTAAGTTAATTTAATCTCTAAACTAAGTAAATGAAAATTATGCATTCACAATTTAATATTATCTATTACTAATATATAAAATTTAAATTAATAGATAATATTGATAAAATTATGTAATTTGGGTGTAAGTTAATGTTATTAATCATAAAATTATACAATTTCTGTATAAATAGTATTAATAATCTAGTATTAATAAAGGTATGTAATCTAATTATATAATTAGCATTTATATTGAGTATTAGTAGTAAGTAAATATAATTTAAATTATTAAATAAATATGCACTATCAAGAGTAAAGTTTGCAGATTTGTGATTGATGGAGGTAGTTATGAGAATATAATTGTAGCAGAGGGGGTCCAAAAATTGGAAATTCAGACTAAAAAGCATCCTAAGCCTTATAAATTAGCATGGTTGAAACAAGGGGGCGAGGTAACAGTGTCAAAGCGTGCCTTTATTTCCTTTTCTATTGGGGCAAAATACAAGGATGAGGTTTGGCGTGATGTGATAGCCATGGATACTTGTCATTTGTTGTTGGGATGGCCCTAGCAGTTTGATTGAGATGTAACTCATAACGGGAAGACTAACACTTACGATTTTATGTTTAAAGGTGTGAAGATTGTGTTAGTGCCTAATAAGGATCATGATCAGTCCAAGCAGATGTAGGAAGGTAGCAAGGGTTGTGTTAATTTATTAACCTTGGCGCAGTTTGACAGGGAAGTGCATAAGTCTGAAGTTGTTTATTTCATATTTGGAAAGTGGTGGACAAAGAGATAGTGGTTCCTGATGTAGTCTTACCACTCCTAGAGGAATTCAGTAATGTGTTTCCAGAGGAATTGCCTGAAGGGTTACCTCCCATGCGAGATATCCAACATCAGATTGATCTTGAACCAGGTGCAACATTGCCGAATCGACCACACTATAGGATGAGTCCTAGTGAGCATGAAGAGTTGAGGAGGTAAGGGGAAGAGTTGCTGGCTGAGGGATATGTTCATGAGAGCTTGAGTCCTTGTGCAATACCAGCCCTTCTGACACCAAAGAAGGATGGTTCTTGGCGGATGTGCGTTGATAGTCAGGCCATTAACAAAATAACTGTCAGGTATCATTTTCCTATTCCTAGATTGGATGACTTATTTGATCAGCTTAGTGGGGCCAGATTTTTACTAAATTGGATTTGAAGAGTGGCTATCATCAAATTCGGATTCGAGCTGGAGATGAGTGGAAAACAGCCTTCAAGATAAGGGAAGGGTTGTATGAGTGGCTAGTCATGCTGTTTGGGTTGTCAAACGCCCCAAGCACTTTTATGCGTGTTATGAACCAGATTTTGAGGCCTTTTATTGGTAAGTTTGTGTGGTGTATTTTGATGTTATTTTGGTTTATAGTGCTAACCCGGATGAGCATCTTAGTAAGTTGCGAGAGGTCCTTATCGTGTTGCGTAGGGAAAAATTCTATGCTGCCCTTAAGAAGTGTGTTTTCTTTACTACCAGTGTGTTGTTTTTTGGGTATGTTGTGTCGGGTAAGGGTTTGCAGGTGGATGAGTCCAAGGTTGAGGCTGTTAAACATTGGCCAAGAGCTACTACCATTACTGAGGTGAGGAGTTTCCATGGATTGGCATCATTCTATAGGTGTTTTATTCCTCATTTTAGTAGCATGAGGCAGGTGGGAAAGTTTGTATGGACAGATGAGGCAAAAAAGGCGTTCGAGTTGATTAAATTACGCCTTACTACAGCTCTTATTTTAATGTTTCCTGAGCCTTTTGAGTTGCATTCAGATGCTTCTAAGGTGGGAATTGGGGCTATTTTGAGTCAAAATAGTAAACTAGTGGCGTATTTCAATGAGAAGTTATGAGGGCCCAGATTGCGTTATAGCACTTATGATGTCGAATTCTATGTTGTGGTTCAGGCTATTAAGCATCGGCGTCATTATTTGTTTCAGCGGGAGTTTATCTTATATACGAATCATGAGGCGTTGAAACATTTACACAAGCAAGATAAGATTTCTGCTAGGCATACGAATTGGGTTGCTTATCTTCAGAGGTTTACTTTTATGTTCAAGCATAAGTCAGGTGTTACCAACAGAGTGGCTGATGCATTGCGTAGGCGAAAGACTCTGTTGACTAAAACGGCCATTGAGGTTCCTGGTTTTAACTCATTTGCAGAATTATTTGAAACTGACCCATATTTTTCTGCTATTGTGGCTAAGGTTAAAGTAGGTGAAAGAATAGATTTCTTATTGCATGATAGATTTCTGTTTAAGGGTAACCAGCTATGCATTCCAAATTGTAGTTTACGGCTGCAAATTATTAAACAGTTGCATGGTGAAGGGCATGTAGGGCGAGACAGTACTGTGCAATTGGTGTAGGCTAAGTATTTTTGGCCTACTATTCGTAAGGAAGTTGAAAAGCTGGTGCATAGATGTCGCATTTGCCAGGTTTCTAAAGGGACAACATCTAATACGGGTTTGTATATGCCATTGCCGATTCCTTCGCAGCCTTGGGTAGAGCTCAGCATGGATTTTGTGCTAGGATTACCATGCACACAGCAAGGTAATGATTCTATATTTGTGGTGGTTGATCGATTTTCAAAGATGGTGCACTTTATTCCATGTAAGAAAACCACAGATGTTATTCGTGTGGCTCAATTATTCTTTCAAGAGGTTTGTAGATTGCCTATATCTATTGTGTCTGATCGAGATACCAGGTTTCTTAGTCATTTTTGGCAAAGTTTATGGAAGATGGTGAACACGCAGCTTAATTTCAGCAGTGCTTATCATCCACAAACAGATGGGCCAACTGAGGTGGTGAATCGATCTTTAGGTAATCTGTTAAGGTGCTTAGCAGGTGAGCATATGAAGAGCTGGGACTAGAAGTTGTGCTAAGCAGAGTTCACTCATAATCATGCGGTCAATCGAAGTACTGGTTTTAGTCCTTTTGCTGTGGTGTATTCTGCTGTACCACGAGGACCGCTAGATTTAATTCCTCTTCCAGATAGAACGAGAGTTCATGGCAAGGTAGAGAATTTTGTTAGTGGATTATAGGATGTTCATAGGGCTGTCCATGAAAATTTGGCCAAAGCTGCTTCCAAATATAAGCAGACTGCTGATAAGAAGAGGCGGTATGTCGAGTTTGATGTGGGGGATTATGTGTAGGCAGTTCTTACTAAGGAGAGATTTCCTGTAGGTGATTATAATAAGCTGTCTGCCAAGAAGATTGGATCGGTTGAAATTGTTGAGAAGATCAATCCTAATGCCTACCGTTTGAGGCTGCCTAGTCACATTCGAACTGCGGATGTTTTTAGTGTTAAGCATCTAATTCCTTATGCAGATGATTCATCCGACGATTCAGATTCGTGGATGAATTATGTCCACCCTGGGGAGAATGATGCAGATAGAGTTATAGAAGAACAAGCAATTAAATTCCTAGACAAATTTCAAAAATTGTAGTAGTGGCAGTTTCATAAATAACTGCAACTTTAGAGTTTCGAATTTTGGCGATTCCAAAGGCTAGTTTAATCGAAAACGGACCAATGATTCGAAGTCATGAGCTTTGCTCGTGAAGCCCATTGCTTTTTGGGCAAATTCGAATGTTTCGGCCTTCAAAAAGGCAAATTTGTGTTTTAATTGCCTTAAAAGTCTTATTTCCTAGTTTGGTTTTGTTTGAACTCTTATTTCTTAGTTTGTTTAGAATAGAACTCCTATTTTCTAGTTTGTTTAGGATTTTTTTTAGGGTTTCTATTTAAAAGTTATTATTTTGGCTTTTGTATATCATTATTATCCATAGAATTCAAATTTTCTTCAAATTTTCCAAAATTCGTCGAATTTTGATGCCTATACCTTGTTGGTGTAGAAGATTAGCGATTTACATTTGTTAATAGTTATCTTTTACTCTTCCGCTATGTCACTAAGATCCTATTGGAAAACCATTCAATTTTAAAATTAATTTAATATATATGTTAAGTGAAACCTCAAATATGACTTTAAAATCATTAATAATTTTCTTGGAAAAAAGTTGCAATAAGAGAGGCTGTGTAGATAAGCATTAAAATAAGATCATGTTACAAAATTATGTAAATTAAGATTCCATTAACTAAACAAATAAAAAGAACTAGAATACCTCATATATATAATATTGGTAACTTAATGAGATTGAAGAAAATTTTATGGTGGAAAAGTATAAAATGTAATATATTCTTATCTTCTCAATTTCTCGTTTATAAACTAATTTTTTTTACTAATAATTATTTCATTAAAATTCACTATTGTCCTAGCAAAAGAAAATTATTCTCCAAAACATATACACTATCGAAGACTTAAGTTAGATGGCTGACCTTTGTATCTGAAACCATATACCACCGCATAGTGTCCCAAATGTGGGAGATAAATGCATTTCTGGCAACTGGTACTCTGTAAAAGAACGAATTTCTCATGCGGTTAGAGACCGAAATGAAATCGACAGGTGTGTACCATTTTACATCTTTCATTCGTATCAAGTGGCAGGTAAAAGATGAACTTCAAAACGTTGGCTGATTACGGCATAATGAAGGACTTCCAGCCGTTGACATCAACTAGTTCAGAACAATTTGGGCATTTGGAAATAATCTCGCTCACTATTTCTTTATTTCCTCGACAGGCTGCCATGTGAAGACCTGTCATCTTCCCCTTTTCATCAGCTACGTAGGCAGTAGACTTATCTGCATCTAATAGCATCTTAGCTGAGGACAAATCATCTCGGCACACAGCATAGTGAAGTGGAGTCCAACCATTTTCATCTACTTCACTGGCCAGACTGCTATTAGCCTCAAGTATTTCTACACAATAAATGATAAAGAAATGGGTGTTAGAAATTATTTGATAGACAATAATTATTTGATAGACCAAATGACAAAAATATTACAAATATATCGCTAAAATATAAAAATTTATATTACGATTTTTCCCACCCTAAAAATATAATTTGCACATTAACTTAAAATAATTTGCAGTAAAAAATTTACTAATTCTCAAAATCAGGAGAGTATATTGTATTTTCTGTACTAAATATAAGATGAGGAGGACTTACCCTTCACGAACCTACGGCGGGATATTGCAGCGTGCAAAGCTGTTTTACCACCGGGACCGCCAAAATTCACTGTTGATTTGAAAGTGTCTAAAATTTCAACAACTGCACAGCCTGAATCGGCAGCCAACTACAGTGGACTTTCTCCGGAGCTATTGGCAGAATAAGTAAAGTTGGGATCTTCATTTTCCAAGAGTCTTTTCACAACTTGGAAATGCTGACATCAAGCAGCTAAATGCAAGGCCGTTTCTTTATTTTTGTTCCTCATCCTTAACATTTGCCTTACAAATGAGAATGCGTCGACTTCTCCACTCTCTAAATCTTTATCATGCAATGCTTTCACCTGTTCGATTAACACTTTAGCTGCATTAGAATGTCCATAAATCAATGCTATGTGCAAGGGAGTATCACCTTCTACATTGGCCTGCATCAACAATGGCCGACACATTTGAAGTACCGCCTTCATAAAATCTTCTGATCTTTTTCCTGGACAAGCAAGGTGAATATGCATTATTGTGTTTCTCTTTGGCGTCAATAGGCGATCAAGAGGCTCTTGATAATCCCTGAATGGATGAATTTTGCCAGCGGTGGCAGCATGGTGCAGGTCAGTGTCTATGTATGTGACAGTCCCCATATGCTTGTAAGTTCTGCCACTAGAACTAGAATCTTACGTCTCCAGATTAGACGTAAATTAAGGTGATTTTTAACTCAAAGGACATGAGGCTTCATCAAGTTGATGTTTAACTCAAGAACCAAATCTCGAGACTAATGATTATTGTTAAACTAATTTTAAATGCTTCTTCTTTTTCCTATAATTAAATGAAAACTACTCCAAATTTTAAAGTATTGAGTTCATATAATGCGAATGGTGATTAAAGAAGTATTTTGTGTTGATATGGCCAGTAAGACTATTTTTCCTACGACTAATTGTTGATTCAAATGTCAACCAAATTGTGAATAATTTCATGCATCAAAATAGCAGTTGCATTAACAATAAACTATACTGTATCTATTGTCTTAACTAACATTGAGTTGCCTCTTGGAAATAAATCTATTAATCATATTCTTGAAAAGATTTAATTTTTGGTAGGACTATTTCTGTTTTATAAGTTTCAAACCAGAACTACATATAATAAAGAAGATATAATATTGACAGTGTTGGTTTCCCACAAGCCAAATGCATGTGCAAATATGAAACAGAAGAAATTAAGTTAAATTAAAAATTGCTATTAAACTAATCTTTTCCTTTTCAATCTCTGTCATGTATCTAAACAATCTTCTTTTTCACACCAATGATCTCAGGATCAAGTCAATTTATAATATTTACATAATCCTGAAACGTTTACATTTTTTTTCATGTTCATATCATTAGTATTCAATTCACATGTCTTTTAAATACTATTTCCTAGTTTGCTCTTTATTATATTAAGAAACTGTTTACATTTTTTTTTCCATGTTCACATCATTAGTATTCTATTCACCTGTCTTCTATTCACATGTCTTCCTAAATACTAGTTACTAGTTTATTTCGCACACGTAGCATAGTAGAACGAAGGCCACGCACTGACGCTCTCTTATCTATTAGCCTAAGCGCTTGCTTATTCCTCTTAGTAGCGTTCGTTGGCGACAATGAAGGAAGCATTGGAAAGACTAGACAGATCATACTAAAGTAAAGAGGTGTTTAGGAAACGACTAGTTGCTTTTGGCCAAGTTTCTAGAAGAACGACCACTAGTGAAGTGTCGAAGGTGGTATACTATATGTATACAAACAAAATGACATAAAATTTCAGTGAACTATTAAAGCTATCAGTGTGATTGATAAGACAAGTGCCAAGGGCTTTTGGTAGACTTCTTTCATTTCCAAATTAGCTTGCGACAAGTAGTGCAGTATACAGTTACGGTACCAGTTCCGTCACAGCAATTCAAAGACTTGTCTACTGTTGCAAAATTAAACAGTAAATACAAAGGAGATTAAATAAGAAAAATCGCAAGAACATAGAGAATTACATGGTTCGGCCAATGTCACTTATGTCCATGGACAGTCGTATTTTATTGATTTCGACTTTTCAAGTACATAGTACAGTCACCAAACACCCACTTATAAAAAATATATAAAACCCTACATCAAATCGGGTTGACAATTCTCCACCTTGACTTGAATTTTCCAAAGCCATCAGTATCAAGAACAACTCCCTGTCATCCATGCGCCAAAGGGCCTCATGCTATGTGAACATTCACCAAGTCCAAGCTCTGCTTGAACTTATTTATAGGCAATGACTTAGTCCACATATCAACTGGATTATCTGCTATGGCTATGTTCTCTATGGAGAAAGCATTATTCTCAATGATATCTCTAATGAAGTTCAACCTGAAATCAATATGCTTCGAATGCACTTTGATTATCACAATAAATGATAGGTTTCAGCACACACTACAAGAAATTTTACAAAAACTAATGCTAAAAATCGTCATATAACATTCAATTTTCGTCACCCAAAGAATTTGGTGATGCCCTTTTATCGTCACATGGATCATCACAACATGTGCATCGCAAAAGGTATATATGACACATTTTGGTATCGTCACTAAATACTCTATTTTTTGTGAAAATAATTGGCATCGTTACTATAAATAATTACTTTTTATGACGTCAAAATCGTCGTAATTTGTACGATAATTTTGTCATCTTATACTATATATCGTCATTAAAAGTTAATATATTTCATGATGAAATTCCCTTTTCGTCACAGAAACTCATTGTTTTAGTGACGAAACATCTCATACTACCAAAATCATTTGATTTTATTGACGCTAACTTTTATCATGTTTAAGTTAATATTTTGTCACCTAAGTTTGTTTATCGTCATTAATAAAATAATATCAATGATGTTAAAAAAAAGTCGTCACAAAATAATTTTTTTAATATGACGACATGAGACTGTCATTTAATAGTTAAGTAATATTACAAAAGTAATTCGTCACAAAACAATCACTTTCAATTACAAATTGATTATTGTCACTATTTGAATATATATAATGACAACTGATTTTGTCATGTTAAAGTTATTAACTAGCGACAAATTTGCTGTGTCACCAAATGCTTATAAATGGTGACAAAATAATTCATCATGAAAATAGTAATTTTTAATGACCAATATTTTGTCACTAAATTAAGTGGTATAGTGGCGCAATAGTTCATCACTGAAAAATGATTTATAATGAAAAACTATTCTCTGTCAGAGTGATTATTGTTGATATTTGAATACATGTGATGACAATCTATTTCGTCATGATAGAATTATAACTAGTGACAAATTTGTTGCATCACTAGATGCTTATAAATGGTGACAAATAATTCATCATGAAAATAGTAGTTTTTAATGACTTTATATATATAGATATGTGTGTGTGTGTGCAACCGGCATTTATAATAAAATTAAATACATTATAAGATAAACATAATATATCCAATAATTCAGCATTTGTCAAGACATAAATACTACGTCCAAAATATCTATAATTTGAAAAAGTTAAAATGTCTATAACTAGATCCTGAAATTCTACCAAATTAACACTTCCAACTTATCATTCTTGATCTTCCAGACAACCTCTAATATGCCATTCTTGATCTCCACATATAAAAGAAATACCTGTAAATTTATCAAACAAATAAATATTAATAAAAAGACTATAATTTTAATTTTTTAATTAAAAGTGTAAAAACAAAAATAAAATAAAAGCTCATAATTTAATTTAACATATTAGAACCAGGTAAAAGTGCCCTGACTTGATGACTTATATATTATAAAATTGAACATATTAAACTAAAAAATCAATTGGGTCACTTACATTAACAATTAACAAACTATTATAATTGAATAGAGAAAAAATTTAGTACTTACATTAAATTGAACAACTACATATTCATCCCATTAGCTGCCATCATTGCTAAAAGCTTCTTAATGCTTTTACCTTGCTGACTCAACTGATCCTTCAAACTAGTTACTTCGGTTTCAAATTCGGTCACTTGTGTCTTAAGCTCACTAATTTAAGATTCTGACATCTGAAACTTCTGTTGTGTCTCTTGAAGTTCCTTTTCAAGTTTTTGAGTAGCCAAATCATAGGATGCAATGCGTCTGCTTAGAGGCTTTGGACCATATCCGAGGTCTTTAATGTAACCAGTACCATGGCCAAGGACCTCAAGAACAATCTTATCTGAAGTCTTCTCAGTTCCTTCTTCATTATATTGATCTTTTTTTTTCTTTCATTAAATCCTGTTTGAACATATGGATGTAAAAAGAAATAGTTAGTATCATTACCATTAACAAAATTTATTTACTATTCCCTCAACAAGATAAAATTTGTTTACTACATATATATGTAGGTAAATTACCCAGTTTTCTTCCGCTGCTTTAGATGACCAGCCTTTTTTATCTGAATAATGTGTGCATCTATATAGCTCAATCCTATCATAAGGTTCTCCATTAAGCTCCTTTTGAGACTAGCACAAAAAAAAGTTAAAAAACACAATTAAGTAATAGCATCATCTCAAATTTTATAGTTTGAAAATACATTATAGCACCACTTACAATTTCATGTCGTCGAACGGTAAATGACTTTCTACCCGAAATATATGGGGCTCTCAACTTCTTCCTATTTCCACCATTCATAGAACTTGTGTGCTAAGAGAAAAAAAAGACAATGATATTCCTATGTAACTTATAAATTGATGCCATTAAAAAATGAGTTTCAACATTTAAAGATAATATTACAAATTTAAAATGATTACCTTGAATTTAGATGTTGCCCAATACTCGCACAATGCTTCCCAATTTTTTTATCATGATAAGAGGATGGCATGTTATTCTTTGCCTCTTTCAATGTGCCAAACTTTTTATAATGCACATGCAACCTATAACGCTTTTGTCAAAAACTGCCTTTTAGCCTATCTATCAAACAACCTTTCACACCCAGATCATCAATATTAACATCCATGTGAATCTATAGAAGATATAAGTAACTATTAGAATGCAAGAAACTTAAGTGAAAGTAATAAACAAGTGTCATGTTATTTTAATACATACATTTAAGTGATCAAAACCTGGTTTTAAAAATTTTTTCTGCTTCATCATCATTGATATCTTTATTCCAAATATCTTTCCACTTTTTAGACACTGGAAGGACATCTCGGGTTATTATACCAATCTGACTTGCAAGCTTGGCAGATCCCTCTCCATCTATAGGTCTCCTTATCAATGGATCCATAATGATCTTCATTTTATTTCCAGAAGCAGCAAATGCCTTCATAAGGCCCTTACCCATTGTTTGGCCACGACCCTTTTTTTTAGAGCTGGATGCTGCAAATTAATTACATAGTCATCACAATATTGTATTTTTTCATGCATACAAGTGATCAATATTAAGATATAACATAGAGAATATAGAGAATAATGACCTATCTCATAACTTGTCTCAGTTAATGGGATTTCAGAACTTTTAGTTAATGGAACCTCAGTACTTTGAGTTGATGGAACTTCAGGATTTTGAGATGATGGAACCTCCATATTGGCACTTCCTAAAGTCTGATTTGCTGTACCATTGTCGTTACGTCCAGATGAGACATTTGGTGATGCATTATTTTCTATATTTGAGTTCCTCTTATCGGTTGCAGTATTTGCTCGAACAATGAGACCCATAATACCATTTCCAATTATTGCTGAATCAGTTACATTATGCTTAGAAGAACGAATTATGAGACTTTGTTGTAGTTGGTTTGGGTTGATAAATTTTGGTTTCATTTTTTGTACACCTCCAAGTGCCATTTTTCAATCCTGTATAAAAACGATAAGATAATCATGTCCAAAATAGGATGAACAATAATAGACAATGATAACAAAAGAATAAATAAATTATTTAAAAAATATATGACTGTTCAATAATAACAATAATAAACAATCTATAGTCTGTACCCAAAGAAACAAAGAAAACAAGTCAATTTTATAGAATTCTAAAATCATCAAATGACTGTTCAAAGTGTACAGCCAAGAACAAGTCGCCTACTTTTCCAACTAAAATTAAGCACGTGGTGGTGCAAGAAAGGCAACAATTAATGTCTTAGTTTTCAATAAAAAACTAATTTGGGTTTTTTTTTTTTGGTGTTGTGAAATGTTTTAAAAGAAAAATGAAAATCAGAGCTTGGTGGAAGTAGAGTGCCAAAGATGGGCAAGCAAAGGAATTAACATAAAGTATGAGATTAGAGACAACAGAAATGGGTACAAAGCAGGAGCACTTAAAGAAGGAATGAAACATAACTACATCAAACAATGTGACTATGTGGTCATATTTGATGTTGTCTTCCAACCTGAACTTGATTCCCTTTGGCGAACCATACCATTTCTTGTCCACAACTCTGAAATTGCTCTTGTTCAGGCTCGTTGGAAGTTTGGTAATTTTTATTTGACTTAATTATTTTGAGACTCTTCTCAAAAAAAAATATTTGATACTTATTTTAATCCTTTGTAAAGGAACGGGACCTTTATAATGATTTATACTTGTAAGATGCAAACTAGAGGAAAATAAAACCAACAAATAAAGCAACTTATAATTGAGCTACAACGTTATAAGTTCAAGAACTTCTGGAATTCGAACTATTGATTAGCTTAATATGTAATATATGTATATGTTGATCCAGAGAAAATTTTGGGTAATCATGTTATTTGTTGCCTATCTTTAGTTTGTGGTACTGGCCACCATCAATTCAAGGCTATTTTAGTGTTGGCTACAGTTTCCAGAACTTGTTATTTCAGATTCCAGGTCAAGAAAAAGCAGTTTTTGAAGAACTTCACTAGAATCTTATTGTTTGGAATAGTTGGCACAGTTATTTCATTTTCATTTCAGCAAGTTCCTGTTTCTTCTGTTATATTTTACTTCAAACTTTATATTGATAATAAGCAGTTTATATGCAAAGCATGGCACATAGCAAAGAAGTA
>CATIWM010216047.1:0-18084 GCA_949671775.1 Mallotus repandus
TGTCATTAACCAATTTAAGCCCTTAACTTTCTAATTCTTATTATGGACTTAATATCACACGTATTACATCTATTTTTCATGACTATATGATATGCATGTTATGCAAATAAATGAAAATGTATTATGTGGGCGTTACAAAAAATATTAAAATTACTTACCAAATAAACATCTATGGCCTTTGAAGATGAAGATTATACTCTGAAAATGATTCTAGACCTTCACTTTTACTTGGTAATTCAGCTCTCTCTTTTTTTTTTTTTTTTTTTTATGTAGGTGATGATAATGAAGAAGAAGAAGAAGGAGGAGAAGGAAGATAATCCTTCCCTCCTTTAAAGACACGTCCAAACTCTTTTTTTTTTTAATAATAATAATAATAATACTAATGATAGTCATGACAACAACAAAACCAATTTAAGCCCCTTTTATTTTTATCATTAACCAATTTAAGTCCTTAACTTTCTAATTCTTATTATGGACTTAATATCACACATATTACATCTATTTCTCATGACTATATGATATGCATGTTATGCAAATAAATGAAAATGTATTATGTGGACGTTACATTTATACAATCCATCCTCCTCTCTAATGATGTGTCAACTTTTTAAGCTATCACTAATTAATAAAATAAAATAATTTAACTTTTTAAAAATCTCTCATATAAATAAAAAGACAAAATAACCCTTGTACATTACCTCATTGTCCTTTTTTTTGAATTTTTTTTTAAATTTATTTTTTATTTATTTTTTAATTTAAAATCTAAGTTGCATATAGGTGAATCCGTCGTATAAGAATTTAAACACTCATAACCCATAAACTTTTTTTTAATAATCAAATTAAAAAAAAATTAAGGACATAAAGGTAATATATCACGGTTTGCGACGCACTGTAGTATCGTGTGTCGTAACATATACTATTTCCTTATATAATGTCATTGTGTATTTATAATTTCATTTATTTAACGTGCAAGGGTTATTTTATCCTTTTATTTATTTAAAAGATTGTAAAAAAATTAAATTAAATTATTTTATTAATTAGTGATAATTTAAAAAGTTGACACATCATTAGAGAAGAAGAATTCCTCCTCCCATGGGTTATGTAAAAAAAAATTTCTTAATTTAATGTGTGGTAAATAAAGTAGATATGTTTAACCCCTGATTAAAAATAAATGTATTATAATTTCAATCAGAAAAGTATGCACTACACTATCAAATTGTTTTTTAATAGGAAATTTTTTTAAGAAAATGAAATTGGAATCAAAATGGTGTCATCTAATCTGAAATCGAATTTAGAAAATAACTGTGCCTTGAAACTTAAATTGATTAGACGAAGTAATCAAAATTCTAATTTTTCTTCTTTTGGGGGCTAAATTGCCAATTTGAAACAAAATAGGGACAGAAAAAGCCATGACATCCAATTATAAGTCTGAAGTTCATCAAAAGCAAAAAAAATTTGTGCCCAATAAAATAATCACAAATTATCCTCAGTGAGAGCAAAGCTGCGACAAGCTAACAGGCAGCTGAAACTCCATTTGCAGGTCTTCAATTACTTGTCCAACAGTTCTGCCATTACACAACTGAAGGAAAGAACAGATGAACCCGACTACCAAAGACAAGCCCAGAAGGCGAACCCGCCAGTCTTCGCCGCCCAGACCACCTCGAACGACCACCACCACCAGCTTCCCCTCTACACTCGACTCTTCTCCACCCAGGTCTCCCCAATCTGCGCATACATCATCAGCCACTCTCCTAGATCGCCAGCTCGTGACAGAAAAAGATACTTTTACCCTCTTTGAGGACCTCCAAATCTCTCAAGATTACACCAATTCAAGCGTTGAACCCAGGAGTTTTCCTTACAGTGTTAAGCAGCAATGTTGGGATAAAGCTGAGAAGGTGAAAGGTCGAGACCCAGACCGGTGGCGACGTGACCCACTTGGTAACATTGTGTTTAGAAAGCTTGTTGGCTGTCCTGGTTGCTTGTGTCATGATTATGACCACATTGTGCCTTACTCTAAGGTATTTACTATTGAATTTTATGAGCTGGGTTTTCTTTTAATTGTTAAAAAGATTGCGTCTTTTGCTGTTGATTTTTAATTTTGTTGAATCGCATTTGAATTTACCTTCTTCCGTTAGATGGAATTTTTTGATAGTTTCTTTAATGATGATGGGGTGATTATGTTAATAAGTTAACATTTTTGGGGCTGTTTGATTGATTTCCACATTTAAATAGAAGATTTTTTTTTTTCTTTTATTTATGCGTTTATTGGAATGAGCTTCATTTTAGAGCTGACCCTTAAATTTTGTTATGATATATTGAAAATGGCACAATTGCTATGATTATGGATCACAACCATGGTATCTATCGTTTCTGGTAAAATGCAAGTAGGTGCAGAAAAAGGGTGTGGTGTGGTGTTTAATGCATTGGAAAAATAATATGGGAGGTGTCAGGAGCCTTGCATTGATGCAGCCGAAGTTGATGGGATTTTGGAGATAGTAAATGCTTTGGTATGTGATGCGACTGGAGAGAATTAGTGGGAGCGTAAAAATGTGAGGGCATTTCCATGATAGAGTAAGATGTATCAGCTGAAACAAGAAACGATCAGTTTGAATTTTAACTTCAAGATATCCAGAAAGCAGCTGGTCAAATGGGGCCAAGGTTTACAATTTATTTCTTTTTTCTTTTCTAATAAGTATTTCCTCATACAATCTCATGAGGGCATTGGTATCAGTCTATCAGACTTTATAAGTTAAAAATCTCCTTGTAGTTTGAAGAAGTTGCATAAACGTTTATTAGAATAAGATTTTTTGCCATGTGGGATTGCTATGGCTAAGTGTTGGAGGTTTGGCATAAATCTTGAGAGCATGATGTCCAATAGGCAAAAGAAAGAAAGAATAGAAGGAATTGAAAATTTAACAGGCACCTGAACACTTCTGTTGGCAGGACAAGAGAGAAGTAGATTGCACAAAGTCATAGCCTACTCTATCGCTGCTATGTGCGCTAATGCTCTTATGGGTGCCACAAATTCTGTGTATATCTTTTTTCCTCTGGTTATGATGAATATATTGTGGCACATTATGTTTTGTTAGTGCAGTGTGGGGGTTTCCATCAAAACTGTTTCATGGCAAGCAGTTAAACTAAGTATTGGCATGTTGGGCTTTCTTTCTTCATGAAACTTTTAAGATTTTGTTAGTGAAAACTTTGCTTGATGGGGTATGGATGGAGGAATGAATGAAACCCATTACCATTGCAGTATTATTTAATGTAGCTTGTAGTTTCCCCAAATGTATATTTCTTTTTGCATATTGCTGCTGCGCAAGTGTGATTTAAATGTATTATATTTCAGGGAGGCAAAAGCACATTGGAAAATTGCCAGGTGTTACAGGTGAGTGGCCTGTCTTTTTCTCATATATGTAATTATGACATTTGATTGGCATTAAATCTTCTTTGCTTTGACATGGTATTTTAAAGCCTTCTGCATTTAGGTCTTAAATTTTTCTTGGAAAGTGTTAATCTGAACAGTTGAATTTTGGACGTTTAGTTTGCTTGTCCTTGCACAGGTTACTTTTTTTTTTTTTCATGGTTACTCTTTTCTATATGATAGAAGGCAGCTCATTTCATTGTGGATTGACTTATTTCAGCATGTTCAGTGCTAAACAATATGAGATGGTTCATATTTGTTTGCACGAGCTTAAATCTAGTAAGATTAGTGTAAAGAAATGTGATTGTGAGCTGCTGCTTTTCCTGAATAGTAGTCTCAGTTAATTCCCTGAAGTTGTCACCGCTTACACACAGCTTTCACTGAATCCACTGTTGAGGATTTTGAGTATTGTTATACTTTCTGCTTCCCTTCCCAAGTCAGTTAATTGAATGAATTTTGTTTCCCGTTAAACTATTGTCCTGATACCATTATCAAGGCCAACGACAACGTCAATATATTGTTTCACTTGTTTTTTAAAGTGCCTACCTATTCTTAAATTTACATGTTTTCGATGTTTTTCATTTTATTCAAACCATTTAAGACATGAACGTTCACCATAGTGCCCTTGTGTTTTGCTTTTCGCAACTGATGCAAGGAATTGGACAATCTTATAAACAAGGCCGACTTTTTGCTTTGAAAACTGCAGGCAACAGTTAATCGATCAAAGGGAAATAGAACCGAGCTGTCTAGAGCTGATCTCATTCAGAAAAGTTTGTATTGCCGCGTTTCAGGTATAGTATTAGTGGGTTTAAAAAACCGCATTTAGTCTTAGTAAAAGGAATTCAGCAGAGTATCTTAATGGAGAATTTTGATGAGATGCAGGACGTGACATGGATCTCGTAGAGCTGGCAGCCTATGGCAATGTACGACATGCTCAAGATTCAGGGGGTTGTAGAATTCAATGACCAATTTAGTTATAGTAACTTGTAAAACAGGTTTCAAGATAAAGCATACAATTAATCAGATGTTCATCAATCACCTTTATGGAACCTTCTCTTCAAACTGCATATAGCTTATGCAGTTACCTTCTGCCCTTGTGTTAAGCAAGGGATTATTGTAGCAATTCTTGCGGCTAATTTCTACAATTATATATCAAAAAGACAAAAAATTTCATTGTATGACACATTGGTATGGGTAATGGGGTGTCGGTTCACAGTTCAAGCCCCGTCCTTTTCATCCACTGATATCTAAAATGCATTTATGGGTTGGAAGTTTTGAAGTTGGAACCTCCCGAAACGCCACCAGGATGGTGACTGGTTAATAAGATTTGAAGGCAGTTATCCTTTTGATTGCAGTTGCAAAGGGGCACTTCTGACTCAGAAGTATGCCATTTCCTGATATCAATTCAATGGCTACACAATTAGATGGGTACTTGGACAAGTTAATTTGCAGAATTATGCTGGGCGAACATATGAGTTCAAGCTCACCCAAATCAGGATCAAAATTCGTATCGAAAGTGGTATGTAGAGAGACCCATATAGCTTCAAGTGTGTGAAGTGGCCATATCAATGCCACATGCAATTTTTTTCACAACCAAATACCCAAAATAGTTTATAGGGATAATTACTATTCCGCTATTTCCTTTTAAAAATAACTAAAAACTCTTTCAGTTCAAAATTTATCAAATAATTTTTCCACTCCATTAAATAAAAAAGTTAAATAACATTAAAAAAACATATTTACCCTCAATACCTAATTAAATTCATAATATTATACTATATTTAATTTTTTTTTTAAATTCATTCACTTTTTCTTTTATACTGCTATAATAATAAAAATAATTTTAAATAAATTAAATGAAATTACATTAAAAATTATAAGTTCAACCAAAAAAAATTTTTTTGAAAAAATTAACTTAAATAAAAAAGATATATTTATTCTCACTTTATTAAATATATAGAATTATGCAACACTTAATTAACTTCTTGTTTTCATTCTTTTTTGAAAAAATTAATTTACCTTTTATACACTATTATAATATTTAAAAATAATAAAAAATTTAAGCTATGATTTAATTAAACCAAATGAAATTAAACTAAAATTTAACAAAAAACTTCCGTTAAAATTAAATAATTTGAAAATCGATATTTATTGTCAATATTATACCATATTTAATTTATTTTTAAATCATACATTTTTTTTACACTATCACAATCTAAAAATATAAAAATTTCAAATTATTCTTTATTTAAATTAAAAAATTACAATTCCTTAACAAAATAGTGAATTTATTACTAGAAATTTTTAACCAAACATCAAATTGCATAAGTATTTGCATTTTATTTTTAAGAATATTTTAAATTTAAATTATAATTAAATTAACTTTAAATTTAAAAATTTGAAGGGTATTTTTGAAATGTTTTATAATTATTGACTTTTAAATTTTAACTAACAGTATATTCCAAAATATTTTTATCACTTGTTAGCGAGGGGAAAAATTATTTGATGAATATGAAATTGAGGAGATTTTTTAATTATTTTTTTAAAAAGGTCAAAATAGTATTATGGATAAACTTTAAGGGTAGAATTAATTATTCCTAGTGAATAAGAGACCCATTTCACCAAAATTTTTGTAGTGACATCAATGCCCGAACATTAAAAAAAGACATATTTATGCCGGTAAGAGTAATTAAGTAATAATTTCTTTTTAAAAGTATTTATATATGTAGAATTTAAATTTTATTATTATTAATTTAAAAAAAAACTGTTCCTATCATAAAATATATGTATTAATTAAAAAAAAAAGACATGCTTATCAAATGGATATGGACGAATTGGTTCAAACTTATGAGATCAATTCTAAAAAAATTCAGTTCAAATTTATTTGCAAATACAACAAATTTGATATTCAAATTCAATGAAAAATAATTTAATATATATATATAAGCCAAATTAGAATTTAATAATTTTTATTCAAATCTAATTTAATTTTAAATAGGAAAAATATTCAAACGCGTAAACAGATATAATGAAAGGAATAAAAGGAAAGGAAATGTTTTACCTTTTTCTTTCTTTTTGTTGTAAAGGGAAAAGCTTTACACGTACTCTCTACTTCTTTTGAGCAACTTTTTTTTTTCCTCTAATAAAAGGCAACAACAAAAAAAGTCTTTTTTTTTCTTTTTTTCCATCGTTTTGAAATCACTGCATAGTAATGCTTGAAAAAGGAAACATTTAGTGACAAAACTGAGTTTGGTCATCCGCATTGGAAGCTAATACGTTGATGCCATACACGCGTCCCACGAAAAGTCACTGTGATTATTCAACCAATGGCGTGGCATTACCTTGGATGAACGAAAGGTGCTTGCTTTAGGGTCTTGCTGCTTTTTTTGTTTTTTTTGACTTTTTTGCAACTCTTATATTTTGAAAATTATCTAATAATTATGCTTGACCCCTTTTCAAGGTATAGTTTTTCAAGCATAACCCCACTGTTAATACACATTGAAAAAGACCATGAATCATATGGGCTCTTGAGTGGGTGTTTTACTAATTCATTAGCAATGCCACTGACTTTGAAAACAACATATCTATTTCCCCACTACGTGTATAATATCAGCAAACATATTTACAAAAGAAAAGGCTCTAGAACTAGGGATAAAGTTATAATGGCAGCTCGAAAATGAGACACCCAATCAAAAGAATTCCTTTTTCCTCAACAAAGTCAACTTTTGTTAATGGCCATATTTTCTTCGTGAAGTGCACCAATGCTCGGCTTAATGTTCATGTGTTATCAAGGAAGTGGTGGAAATTTTGTCAAAACTACTTTTTCTTTCTTTTTACTATATATTTTATAAGAAACAGTCAAAATAGTTGACCACAATTACCAAATTGAAGTTATTAACAATTTTTTTACTTCTTGTTAAAGTAAAAAACAATTTTTTGACTTCGTTGATAACATTACTTGTTAGAAAATATTAACTAAGATCAGTTAGTCAAATAAATTTTATATACCGATAATTTAAATTCAAAAATTATAAAATTTTCCACTACTTAAAAATTCGTGGAGCTTACTATTAACTTGAAAATAATTTTTGAATTGTTAGATTTTAACCTCACTTTTTAAATTCTAGTCAATTTAACAAAGGTTGGCAAATATATATTTTTTTAATAGGGAGATTATATAATTTTAAATGTTGATATTCTACACAATAGGAGGAGTCATTCCCTTTAAATCGACAGCTGTCAGAATTGAACTATCATTTAACTACTTTCTCACTTGCCAAAAGTTAGCAAATATTAATTATTCTTTGGAAAAAAAAATATTTGCTAGCATATTTAGAAATTTTTAAAAAAGGAAATATCAATCGAGATTTTTTCTTTTTGCTTCTTTTTTGGCCTTAGTAGAAATTATTAATATGTTAGTCTTGTTTGAGCATCTCCAATAGGCTTTTTATTTGAGCAAATTTTTTTCTTTTGAAGAGTCAAATAAAAAAAATGATCTTCAATACACTCTCCATGTTTTTATTTTAGAGTAGAGAGTCAAACTTCACTCTCTACTCTAAAATATTTCAATTTCATATGTAAAATATTAATTGATATTTATCTATTTCTTGAAAAGATTTTTTTCTTTCATCAAATGGTGAGAATTAAATAAATAGAGAGAAATCTTGTAAAAACAAATGAGAAAAAAAATTAAACATGAATGTTTATCGGATAAAGCAAAATGAAGATTAAAAATATAAAGAGTTTATTGGAGTTATAAAAAATTTTTTACTCTTTATATTTGAAATTTTTTTGAGATGTTCTTTGTTCTATAAAAAATGTTCTTTAAAATAAAGAGTACTATTGGAGATACTTTTAGTATGTTGAAAGATGAGAGTAAAGCAACATGTCACTACACCAAATAAGGGGTGGCTGATTTTTTTTCTTTTTCTTCAAGATTAGCAATTTAACAAGTTAAATAAAATTGCATACATTAACATGCTACATTAACTGGAGGCTTTTTCCCTTGTACATGCTTTTCTGATAGACGCGATGCAATGTGGTGTCAGTCATATAAGAAATAGAACTTGCTTTATGGTACTGTTTAAATACCACCTGAAAGTTAGTTCAATGCAATAGATTTCGTTAGCTTTTTGAGTGTTTTGGCATGTTAGGTTCAGAAACTCATATGGGTACATGTAGAAGGCTAAGGCAAAGGCAAAAGTTGCATACATTTTTTGCACTTTCTCATATTATTTTAATGCTCAACTTTTACCTTAACATGTTGATGATTTGCAGTATGGATATGTTCCGCTGGCTCTTTTGGTCCCTTCCTCATATGAACAAGTTGTCTAATTTTATATAAATTCACAACTGTAAGATTACCTTCGAAGTCAAGCATTCAGGGAAATTAAGAAAAACTTAACGCCTTGTGTTCTAACTTTCATGTCACTCACATAATGCATCATTTTACCTATTCATTTCATGGCATCATTACTATTATTATTAGGTGTGCTTCCTTCCGAAGTTTGATGTCTTCTATATTGGCGCATTTGAGTCACAAGCGTGCCGCACAGTTCTCCTCTCTCCTTTTTGGAAGAGGACATTCAAAGATGAGCTTTTACGTTTAATAAGTTATAAAAAGAGTGTTCAAGATTGAATAATCAAGTGGTATAATTTCCTTCCAGATGTTAATAGATTAAAAATTTGATTCTTACCTTCTTACCTTCTTTATGTTAAAAAAATATTATAAAAAGAGCAAGTTATGGATTTGTAACCTAACAATGAGTTTTTGCTTTAATAAGTTATATAATTAAGTTACAATATAATTTAAATTGTTGGATTATTGGTTTAAGATTCTATTGAATTTCTATAAATATGCACTAGTTGTAAATTGCAAAAATATCATATCCAATTTGGTGTAAGAACACCTTATTTAAAAATACATATATATATATATATATATTAAGATTAGTATTTTAATAATATAAAAAATATATGTATATATAACAACCGTATTAATAAATAAATTAGTAGAAACTTTTTTGGTTAATAAAAATGTCATATGATCTAAATTTCGATGGACTGCACAATAAAGGGCAATCTTCCCCTTTAGATCGATGGCGGTAGAAATTGAACTCTCTACACCTCATGATACTCTTGGAGAGAAGTTACCGCTTAACTACTCTCTCATTGGCAAACTGGTAGAAACTTTTACTATAGGCAACTTAGATATTGATCAATTCAAGTTTTTCTGATTAAGAAAAGTTAGATATAATTACCAAATGTGTTTTTTCAAAATTTTAATTAAAATGAAAATTATTTCTAAGCTGTTGAAGTGATCCTGAAATGGTATAATGTAATCAATCTCTTCAAATTAATATAGCATTTTTTCGAGGCAAACTAAACAGAAGGTTACATATGGCTACGATTGAATGATACATACATGGAACTACCTATAATTAATATGAATATTGCAATTACCTGAGTATGAAATAACTGAAATTTAGGGCATATGGATGGAGAGAAAAGAACTATTACTTTCCCTATAAAAAGAAAAGAGCAAAAAAGAAAAGAAAGTAAAAGGAATAGCAAATGCCAGAAAGTATTCATGGCAGTATATGCAATTGGGTCCCCCCCATAACAACTCACCTTATGAGCAAAATGTGGCCTGTATTTGCTGCTACCAACAAAATATCTAAATGTTCCTTGTTGGTCATCAACTAGAGACACATGTTGCTTAGATTTTGATATACCCACTAATTGCTCTTTCAAAGAAAACAATTTTATATGGGGTCATAATCCATATATCCAATTTCTTATCAATGCATTAAACCTCTTTTTGTTGGTTTTTGTCATCTCTTAGAGCAGCTGACAATAACTCTACAAGTTGATTATCTTTGGTGCAATTAAAAGATTGTTTTCATTCTTTTTTACCTTGCAAATATCACAGTTTTTTTTCTTCTTTTTTTCTAGGCCACTTCTTTTTCTTTTTCGTTCTTTTTTTAATCACAATTCAGCATGCTTGTTGTTTAGAATAAGTAAGGAGATAGAAAGATAAGAAGAAAAGAGAGGAAAACTTAAGTGAAATATCAAACAATTTCATTTGAAATTACTCTTTTGTTTAAGTTGTCTTTGCTTTTGTGTCCATTAGGCATGAAAAAGAAAGCTACTTGACTTTTTGTGAGATAAATTCATGTATATCTGCATAGAAAAAGGCCTATATAAAATATACATATATAAATTCTGGATTGGTCAGTTTATTCTGCTTTAGCCCCACATGGGTCCCTTTTAGCATTATTCACTAAATGCAAATGACTTTTTGTGCCTTTGGCATCTTCCTATTATGCATGATTTTCTTGCAGAATCTCTTTCCCAAGTAAATAGTCTTAAATATTAATCAGCACACTGCATATTACATATTTTTGTTGCAGCCTTGGCATCTAATCCAATCTCTTAATTCTCCTTACTTTCGGGAAAATGAATCAATAGTTCTTTCTCCAATTCAAGTACATAGCATAAACAGAATTGGCTTCAAAGATTGAGTCACTGGTTATTGTACAGAAAGCAGCAAGAGAAATGGAGACACACACTCCATTTTCTGGCTATGGTACACATGTTTTGTACATTTTTCTAAGGATTTTTCTCCAACCCTATAGCTCAGTATATCACATATATATAGACAGACAGAAAGATGTCTATTTACATGAACTCAAAACTCGTCAAAACAAGTAAAAACAGCTGCTGCAAGATGAAAATTAGTCACACTAAACCTTCCCTACACCCTCCAAAAAACCTGAAATTTTTCGCATCCTCTTGCCTTGGTCAATTAGATTGCTAACTTTGTTTCCAATGAGACTACTGATTAAAATAATCCGTACAGGATCGTGGTGAGTGCTTCAATCTGTTACTGACAGACCTGAACTTGACCTTGCTAATGGTCTACTTGTCACCACTTAACTGCTCTCATGAAAGTTGATGGATCGAGACAGGGCAGCAGGGTTTGCTCTTAATACTGAGGATGTTTTAGAAACATGATCCTTTTCAACACTCTTTGGTTGTAACGCCTTGAGTAGCCCTCCTCCATTGAAAGATTCATTCTTGATCCCAAGTGTTGCCCATATGGAACTTTTTGCAGCTTCATTTGGATCATCAATTCTTAGAATTTTGGGGACTAGAACGCATCCATTTTTATTCTTTCCTGGCTCTTCTGTCTCCAAATCATCTGGTTTTATCAAGTCTCCGTCCCTTGAATGCTTGCCTAATTTAGGAGAAACAGGACTTGATGGAGCCTTTTGATTCGATGATGAAGAGGAAGATTGTGGAGAGAACAAAGGGATGTTCCAGCCGCTGGCGATACTGCAGTTCCAATAGGGAGAAGGATAAAATGACATGGGAAATCCTGGTGGTGGAGGACAAAAAGCAGGATGAGGCAGTGCAGAATTCCAGGGGTAAGGCCAAGGAACACCAGGAAGACATGGAATTGGAGAAGCAAAGCCATTAATGCTATGCACGAAGGGTTCTTGTGCACAAGTCCGGCCTCCTTCGTCATTGGAAATTGTCACGGAAGACCCACTCGAACAATCATCACCAACATTATCTTTAGCTTTAGCAGGAACTGTAATCCTCTTTTCTTCAAAACAATGAAAACCATTTCGACCTCCATTCAAAACCTTTTTATCATTAAGAGTCAACACAGAAGCCATGGAGTCACATATTGGTGTATCCAAGCCAAAGCTAAGCACTCTGCCATTAGTTTTCAGTGCAAGATTGTTGTGAGTTCCATTAGGAGCTTCAATATGAGCAGCCTGAAGTGCCTCAGATATGGTTATGTGGCGATAATGAGATGCAGAGTTCTTGTTCTTGCGACGTCCTGCTCCAACAGGAACATTCCTCATGGTACCACCAGCAGTCCAGTATCTTTGACAGGCCTTGCAGAAATGTCTCGGTTGATTGATATTGTAGTTATTGTAGTAACAGAATTTAGTGTCCATGCTGTTGCATCGCGGGCAAGGAAGAATTTTGTCTGGCTTCTTGAGAGTTTTCTCTTGTGTGTTTGTTCCATTATTCTGATCTTTCTCTGGCTTAGAATTCTTTGATTTGGCAGATTCTTCATTGATAGAGGGTGTTTTTGGGTTAACATTAGTCTCTGCAAATGTTTCTTGACCTGCAGACTCTAGTTCTGTATCCTGAATTGCATCATCATCATCATCACCATCTTCTTGTCTAGCTTCAGGGTCTTTTCCAGCTGAAAGTTCCTGAAATTTATCACAGTTTGTTAATTAATTACATTCTATGCATATCTCAGAAAATTTCTGCAAAAACATAACAAGAACTGAAGACCAATATTATAAACTTTTTTCTTTTTTACCTTGTTATTAAAGGCTAACACGTGTTGAGGTGTTATTGACAAGACCAATATTATAAGTTAAACATTTGTAAAGTTCTAGAAATTCAGTCAATTGAGCAACAAAGAAACAGACATGTGTACAACCACCATGTCTGTAACATTTCAAAATTTCAGGTTAGACAAGCACATCTGCCATTAAATTTAAGAAGAAGAAGAAGACGACGACCATGTGTCAGGTTGCAATAGGAAAGGAATCAAAGAAATTGAAAGCCCTTTAAAACTAATTAAAGAATTGGCTAGCAGGATCAGAACTGCGATAAACAGAACAATAGTATCGTTTTTTAATTGACTTCTGAAAAAACATAATTACAAAATCAACATACAAAAATTAGCAATTTAAAGTTGCATGAAAACTTTAGGAAATCTGTAGCGAATTGAAATAGAAATAATTTACAATACTCTCAAGTTTGATTGAAAGGACAAACTTAATCTAAGGAATCAATTTTTACTTGGATTGACTGTAGAACATAACAAGAACAAGCAACTTTAGATTCCTAATCTGAAATTTCAAGTTTCCCGATTAACAGAATAAGAAGACCAGAAATTTCTTTTCTTGGCCTTTCTGACTTTTTCTCAGCTTCCAAACAATTAAACCAAATCTGGAAAAGTTAAGTAAAAGGTTTTTGAAGTAAAAAAAAAAATCGACATCTTTATACAGAGAATAGAAACTTCAAATGGAACAAAACTGCAACTTTGCAGCTTACCTTCACAATTAAATAAAAAAAATCAAATAAAATTAAGAAAGCTTCAAACAGAGAAATCAAAGCCAACCCACTAGTTTTTTTAGTAATTTAACAAATGGGTCATCTTCAAATTTCGAAATAACATACACTCTCACAATCTCTTTATGTAGATCAGTACCTTCTCTGCTTTCACTTCTTCTTCTTCTTCTACTACTACTACTACTTTCTCCAAGGAAGACAAGTGATCGCCGGAGATCACCGGATAATCAACGTCGGTGGTTAAAGGTATTTTCATGCCGAATAGTTTGATAGCAGGGTCTCTAATACAATTTTCTTGCATTTTGTTAGTATTTTCAGGGCAAGCAAACAGAACAGGGGAGAGAAAAACGCGCGAGAGAAATCTTTGTTGGCAAAGTGGCATGGAAGGCAGTTTGGTGTTCGAGTTTTTGATCTGGTTTAAAAGAGAAGTGGATGCCATGTCAGCATTATGTTTTGTTTCTCAGCCACAAGTTTTTGTGGCCTTGAGATTTCCTTTTTCTTTCCTTTACACACAACCCTATTAGATTTTGATTCTTTTCTCTTTTACTTTATTTTTTATTTTAAAAAATTTCTATTTATTATATTTTTATAATTAAATTTTAATAAATGTTATATTTTTATTGATTAAATATAAAATATTTAAATTAAAATTGAATAATTAAATGAAAAACTTTTTAAAAAGATTTGCCATAATTTATAAAATTTTTAAAATTTTAAAATTTAAATAACAATTATATGTTATTTTAAATTTTTATCAAATGAGCTATTATAAATTTATTTCTAATTTTTATTAATACAAATTTATAGAGCTCCAAAATAAAAAAAATAATTGAAATCTAAATTAATAATTAAAATTTTTGTGTGCAAATATATCATATATATTATTTATTCAGTCAGTCATTGAATGTAATACTCACAATGCTATAAAAATTTACTATTTATTGGGTTGTATAGAATTTTGGTACACTTAGTGGTATTTAGTCCTAGTCAATTATTTGAGATTTGCCTTTCAAGTGTATTGAACACTTAGATGGTATGATGATATGGCAATTTAATATTGGTTGTACAGGATAAAATTATTTCTGTAAAATTTTATTTTAGAAAAAAAATAAAGGTGTGGGGAGTTTGATCTCTGACCTCCTCAATTAAATATTTATATTTTTACCACTTAGTCTATAAATTATATTTATAAAATAAATACAAAAATATTTAAAATATTATTAATTGTTGAAGGCAATACTTTTTAGCATTAGCAAGAATCTCCCATGTATTGGATAGTATAGAATTCTGGTACACTTGTTGGTATTTTGTCCAAGTCAGCTATTTGAGATTTGCCCCATGAGCATTGAGTTTGGCTGCTTCCATGACATGGCAATATAATATTGGTAGTTAGAGGGTAAAATTGTCCATGCGGGAATTTCAATTTCTTTGAAAACTCCACTCTTACAATCTCTTGCAAAAGTTGGAAATTAATAAATAAATAAAAATTGGCCGGCCTTTGACAAGACATATGAAGAAATTTTTTTGTTTTGTTTTGTTTTCTATTCACTTCCCGTTCAAATCTCTCTTTTTCTTATCCAAACTTTTCATTACTTTGTAACATAAATTAAATCTTGAGCTTACTCTCCAATTATGGGGTAGAAGGTTTCACTTTCCCCCTTTGTTTTGTGAGGCTTAATTCAAGAATTAAAAGAAGAAAAATTGCTTTAATTTTGATCTTTTTTTTTTTTAAACTAAGGAGGGTTTTAGTAGGACCTAATCAAGACTCCTATGCAAACTACTTTAATTTTGGCTTAATTAAAATGATACATTTTTATTGTTGTTTCAGGCTCTTAGAACGTCCGTTTTTTATTTATCTCCGATTGGAATTTTAGTTCAAGAATACCTGTTATTGTTTCGAACAACTGCATAATAGTCATTTGGCTTTTGTAAAATGATGAGCGAATTTTGTTGCTCACTCTATAGCTAGAGTAGCAGTTTCTATGTCTAGTCAAGAGGAGTGGTTGTTTTCATCCCCTTCTTTTCTTCATGATGTATTGTGTTTTGATTTAAGTTAATGCATTTCCAGTTATGTTTAAAAAAAATGATACACTTAATTTTAGGGTAGAGATTGTTGCACTCCCTTGTTTATAAATGCATTCCATTTAACTAATAATTAGATACAATGATTTTAATACCCTTCAATCAAAAAATATATTTCTATCAACTTAATTAATATTTATAAAAATTTTTTTTATTATTTTCTTTTATATTAATTTTCACTCCTTTTAATATTTTTAGTATTATATCCTACTATTTTACTAAAAAAATTTAATGAAAACTTAAAATTAAATTCACCATTAAAATTTTTTGATGTTGTATAATACCATTTTATTAAAAAATTTTGTAGAAAACTTAAAATTAAATTTACCATTAAGAATTTTTTTTTACCATGTATAAACACTTGATACATTAATACAACTAAGAAATTAAAAATTTATACTTCACAACTAAATTCATAAAAAAATATAACTGTTTTTTAATAAAATTTTAGCTATATAAGTTGACTCTAAAAATAAAATAATATAAAAATTTTATAAAATTATACATACCTCTTATTTGTATTCAAGTTATTAACTCTGACCATGTATATACATAATTAAATTAATATTGATTGTTGTGAAAAATACATTTTTCATAATTTAATGAAATAAACAAATATAAATTAAGGATCATTAAATCATTTAAACTATAAAATAAAGGATAATTAAGTTATTTAAACTATAAATGAAGTTAAAATATAGTGCAATTATCAACAAGAAAAGTGTAAAACTCTCTACCCTTAATTTTAAACTAAAACAAATGAAGGTGTGCCTTTTATTGGATTGGGATTGTTCTAAAAAAAATTATTAATTTTAATGTTAATTATTATGGGTGAAATAAATAAAAAAAATATTTGGATTCAACTTTGAATTCATTGAACTAAAATAGATACCTAAATTTTATCCTTACACTATATTTCGAAACGAAGGAAAGAGAAGAAAAAAAATGAAGAGGAAAATATAAAAGAAAATAAAATTTTTTTTGTTGTCTGTTTATTTATCTATCTCATGTTTGGATAGAAAGAAAATAAAAGTAAGAGATAAAGTAAAATAGATAAATTTTAAATTATCGTTTTAGTTTTTCATCTCTAAAATTTAAATTATATTCAATAATTATTATTATTCTTATTCTTTTTCACTTTCTCTCCATTTTGGATAGACAATTTTGGATGGAAAATAAGTACATATTTTCTTTCCTTCTCATTTTTTCTTTTTTCTCCAAACATGCAAAAGTGATTTTTCTTTCTTGTTTTCCCCTTTTATTTTTCTTCCCCAATTATATTCAATAATTATTATTATTCTTTTTCTTTTTCACTTTCTCTCCATTTTGGAGAGATAATTTTGGGTGAAAAATAAGTACATATTTTCTGTCCGTCTTATTTTTTCTATTTACTCCAAACGTAAAAAAGTGATTTTTCTTTCGTATTTTCCCCTTTTATTTTTCTTCCCCCCTTATTTTTCACCATTTTAAACATAGAGTTAAATAATATGGTTGTTAAAAGGCCAAACACATACTTAGCCCCTAAACTTATAGTGAAAATTCCATTGCTCTCTGTATTTGAAATTTGACCTTATAAACACATTAACTAGTGAAATCTAACCTTATAAACACTTTAATTTGTAAATTTTGTATTCTTTAAATACCTCTTAGTTTTGCTCCACTCTCCTTAACTAAAAATTTTTTCTTTTGATCCTCATAATTCTTATAAATTATCATTTTGATTCTCTCACTTTCTAACATTCTTTTATTATTTTAAGGCATAATTATCATTAATATTATTATTTTATTTACAGTTATATACTCTGATTATATTAAAATTAGAATGACAAATATATTTTTAATTTTTTAATATTTAGATAGTTAATTTTAAACTTAAAATTATTTTATTTACATACACAAATTTAAATAAATATATACTTAAAAGTAAAATAAAAACTTATATCCTTATAAATAATTTTATTGATTATTTAGTTCATTCTTAAATTTTTTTAACTTGATAGTTCAGAGTGACTAAATTGTAAATTTAATTGTAAAAAAATTATCATTTAACTTCTTAAAAACTTCATCCATTCTCATCTATACTCTCTCCTTCACAAACTCATCCACAAACACCATGAATCCATGAAAATCAACACCACCACCAGCTGCCACCGAAGACGACTACTGATGAGTGTGAAAAATGCACTGTTTTAAGCACTCAAAGCATTAGGTTTAGGTGTAAATTCAGTTACATTTATGTTTCTTTTGTTTAGTTTTTCTTCAATTAGGCACTTTTTGCATGATTTGCATGTTTATTTTTTTTTGGTATTATTTCATGTATTTTTAATTAATTTTTATGCATTTAGGAAATAAAGGACAATGGAGAAAGTTGCATGGGAGTCAAGAATGTCCAGAATGGTGCAAGGAGAAGTAGTGCTGAAAAATTTACTTGCACGGCCGTGCGACTTGCGTCGTCAAATTTTCACGAGAAT
>CATIWM010216087.1:0-28726 GCA_949671775.1 Mallotus repandus
GAAGAAAAAAAGAAAAAAGAAAGAAGAAAGAAGAAAGAAGAAGAAGAAGAGAAAGGCCGAAAAAAAATTTTAATCTATTTTTTTTTAAAATAATGATAATAATAATAATAATAGAACACTAATACAAAAATCAAATTAGCTCTCTCAACCTTAAAATATACACAATAAAATAATTTATTAAAATAAAATTAACACACTTTTATAAATAATAATTAAAATAATTATCATCATTAATTATTCAAATTTAATTTTACAAAATAATAATCTCAGTATTAATAAAATATTTATTAATACTGCAAGTCTTAAAATATATTTTAAAATTTAAAAAATAAATCGGGTGTTTACAATAGGAATAAATAATTTTGTAAAAGCAACTACTAGCACCTTATGGTCATAAATATTTTTAAACTAAGTAATAACCAATAGAAATAGAAATTCTTAAAATGCTTCTAACTAAGCAATAACCAAGCAATGAGGAGCACGTTGATGAGAATAAATATTCTTAACTAATGTAAAAATTAATTTTTTGAAATAATATTAAAGTAAAAATATCTCAAATTTTTTATTATTATTGAAAACATGTAAACATTAAAAAATTAATCAATCATAAAAATTAAAATATCTATGAAATTAACTAAAAAATAACATAATACTATCTTATAATTAAAAATAGTTATGCAACAAGATTATATTTGAATTATTCCAATGTAAACCGAACCAAAATTTTGAGCTAAAAATATTAAACCATAGTAAATTCCTTAAGATTTTTCTTAATTTGATACTTCATTCTTATATTTTTTAAAAACAATTAAATATTCTTTTAAATTTTCGTGAACTATTTTTCTTCTGTAAAAGAGAAACGTTAGTCGTCACTACTCTTAATATAGCTAATATATATATATATATAAAGCTGAAGCAACAAAGCCATCTGATTTTGCTTTATTTACAATTTTGCCACCCTTCAAATTAATTGCACTATTCATATGCGGTGTATTTTGAGGCCATTAATTTCATACTTATTTACGAAATTGCCACTGCATTTTGACTTTCAAAGAAAAAAATTGTGGCACTCTTTGAAAACAACGTCATTTGATACGCTCATTCCTTCTATGCCCATGCGTTCTGACTGAAAATGACGCCGTTTTAAAATTCCTTCACATGCCTTTATTATGTTTTCCATAAATGCCCACATTCCTGTTTTACAGACAAATTCGTCATTTCATGTCCCCTTTGCTTTTGAAACCTTATTCTACCCATTTCTTTTCATTTGTTCCCAACAGTCGCCTCCTACCTTTCTTCTTCTTCTCTGCCAGCTCCATTTACCTGCTTTCTCTTTTTTCTCAGTCCTTTTACTGGGTTGTTAAGCGATGTCCTTTCTCATTTCTCCTCGAATCGATTTCATCCATTTCTGTTTTGGGCGGTTTCAGTTTTATTTTTTTCATTTTTAAGACAAACTGTTCTTTATCAGATGGTGTCAAGGAGCAAGCATTCAAAAAAGCTTGCTCTCTTTTCTCAATGTTTCTTCATGATTTTTTCAAAAGAAGGAAGGAGACAGATTACTTGGTGCTTTGATTTTCCCAATATCCTTGAAGAGTTGTACTTTTTTTATTTAATTTTTTTTGTTTTTGTTTAGTTTGATATTTTGGTGTTTTTGATGGTTGAGATTTATTTTTAAAATTTTGCAGCAATATCTTTTAAAATGTTTTTACTTTGGATTTGTGCTTTGGTTCTAGATCTATGACATGCATATTATATATTTTGATTGGTGTGTTTAAAGTGTTTTATATTTTGTACTTTGCCTGTTGTTTTGTTTTTGGTGTTTTTTAAAAAAAGAGAAAAAAATACCTTACTAATTTTTTTATTCTTTCTTTCGATCATAAATTTAGAAAAACTTTTTAAGGAGAAACAGAAGAAGAAACGAAGTAGTATTGAATCAGAGAAGCAAAAGCTCTCACTTTTAGCCATCATAATGAGCTTATCGTTCATCCAATCTTATGCTTCAGCTGATGAACAAAAGCAAGAACAATAAGAGGAAGGGTTTAAAGTTTGATTCTTTTTGTATTTAAATTAAAACTTTACCAATATATGTCTTAACTACCAGTAATCATATATACATGTCTTATGAGATAAAAATACATATAAATTATTCTAATTTCATAACAATATATATTTATCAAACATCAGAAAAAGGGGAGCGGCTAAGTCTAATTTTTCTCAAGTCTGTGCTATATGATTGACACCTGATTACAATCAATCTAATGGCTCATATTTAATTTTAACAATAAAAATATATTAATATTTATTATGATAGAAATATATAAAAAAAATTATTATGACAACTAAATTTTTTTATTTTAGTTGAAAATATATTATTTCTAATTAAATAAATATATTGTACTTTTATAGTTTAAAAAAATTATTTATTTTTTCTAATTATATATGATATATTATTATAGATATAAGCTTGCAAAAAATATTTTTGAATTTTGGTATGCACTTAATATTATAAAAATTATTGGAAAAATGTGAATATATTGTACTATAGTATTAATTTTATGATAAAAAAGTTGCAACACATCCTGATATGAAAAATATATTTTTTATTTTTTTTTATTGTTAAAATTAAATATGAGTCATTAGATTAATTTTTAATGAGGTATCAATTATCTAGCATAGACTAAAAAAAACTTGAGAAAAATTGAATTTGATGGAAGCCACTCCCTTATAAAAGTTTTTTGTAATAACACTACACAAAAAATATATATAAAAAGTATAAACATTCCACGTTGTAGATCATTTGTTATATAAAAAAAATATTATATAATTATTTCACAATATAAACCACTAAAAAAAGAATAATTAATAATAATAATAATAATAATATTTACCACTTATCACTTATTAAAAAGTTGAAAACACAATATATTACTTATTTTATTAAGTATTATTTTCAATCAATAATAAAAAAATTTATACATCAAGACTACTCAAAAAAGGTTTCCTCCCCTCAAGATGGATAAGGAATGTCATTACCATCATCACCCTTTTTTTTTTCAGTGTAAATATTTAAAACCTAATTGATTCCTTTGGTATGAAAATATAAAACTCAAATATAATACATATATGTGAACAACCAATAATAATAATGTAAACCACCGAATTTATTTTAAAAATATTAAAATATATTTTCGAAACTTGCAGTGTTAATAAATATTTTGTCAATATTAAGATTATTATTTTGTGAAATTAAAATTTAAATAATTGGTGATGAGAATTATTTTAATTATTATTTATAAAAGTGTGTTAACTTTATTTTAATAAAATTATTTTATTGTGTGTATTTTAAGGTTAAGAGAGCTAAATTTGATTTTTATGTTAGTATTTTATTATTATTATTATTTAAAAAAAAAAAAAAGATAGCAGCAAAAAAAAACATGCAGTAAGAATTTTTGTTTTCTTTCTTCTTTCTTTCTTTTTATTTTCTTTTTCCTTCTTCTTTTCTTTCTACCATTTTCGGTCAGCAGCAACCTGTCACTGCGCCTACCAGCCATCCATGCCGCCTCACCGTCGCCACCATCTGCTCGTCGCCGTCCAGCCACCATCACCGGTCTTCTTCTCTCGGTTTAGTTCGGTCTCAGCCGGTGACTTTTCCGGCGTCCCCAGCCGGCAATCTTAGACTCTTTTGCTTCCTCATCCTTTGGGCTACTCAATTCCTTAATTTGTTTAAGGAATTAACTCCAGTAAGCCTCTCAAAATTTGATTTTTAGATTATGTGTTCTTGGGTAAAATCGTTGGTTTGAGCTTCAATATGATTTTATTAGTTTAGGTGCTTTAAGATTAATTGATGTAGAGGTTATGAGCTACCTATTGATGATTTTTATTTATTTTTCTGAAATTGTTTTGAAAGTTGTACTATTTCCGGTGATAAAAGTTACTGTTACAATACCATTCCGGTCTTGGGATGAATATATTTTTAATAAATTCTACTAATTATTTTGAGTAAGTTTTGTGAAGAAAGTTTATTAAAATTATGTATAGAATTTTGATTATAAATTTTTGAAAGTTTATGTGAAAAATGAATTTTTGGAAAAATTAGTAAATTTTATATTTTAGTTGAAATTATTATTGATTAATATGTTTTAGATAGTATTTAAGTAATAAATGGTATAAAAATAATTTTTATGAATTATTTCCTATTTTTAGTTAATTATTACTAATTTTTGAAAAATATATGAATAATAAGTTTAATTATTATTTTAAACTTAATTGAGTTATTTGCTAATTTTATAATGCATTTAAGTAATTTAAATGATTAATTTCAATAAATGTTAATTTAATTGTAAAATTTGAATTATATATGTTTATTAACGAAAATTTAAATATAAGTTAGAATTTTACTATTTAATTGAAAATAAATATATTTTATATTTTATTGTGGAAATAATTTGAATTGCGGTATTTAAATGAGATTTTATGATTTTTGAAAAATTATATTATTTTATTGATTATTGTGAATTTGGAACTCGGTCGGAATTTTGTGAAGTTTGGGAGTCTGACCCGAGTGTAGTTTTGTAAAGTGTATATTCGAAGTGTATTTTCATGCAGGGTCGACTCTACTTTTAGTAGAGGGTTGTACGTTTTACAAGGGAGACTCTGCCGAATTTTTGGTAGATTTCTCGTAAAATGTGACATCGACCTGTGTCGAAATTCTGAGTCTGTTTAGCATTGTGTCTTAGATCGAGTCAGTTTTTTCATTCCTTTAATTTTCACAATTTCAAGATTTTTCATGAATTTATTTATTTTATTTTTATTTTATTTTACTAGCGTATTTTAAATAAATATTATTTATTTTAGAGAACTCTGAGGCATGAGCTGTAGCACAAGGGCAACAGAGAACGCGTCGTCCGGCACGCTTAACTTGTGAGTTAATTTTATAGAATATCTGTTGCGTGATTTTAATATATTTTCTAGCAATAAAGATTAAAGCATGTTTAAAAAAAAGATAAATTATTCTATATGATTTATTTATGGATTTAATTGCTTATTGATTCATTATTTAATGAATTATTTATTTATTTAATTTTAATATTTATAATCCAAATTTACTTGGAGGTATTAATAGAACGTGTTACCTAGTGGGTATCACTAGGACCACGTGCGCACGGGTAATATCTAGTATATGATATATATATATATATATATATATATGTAAATGATTAGAGCTCAGTTGACACATTGCTCTCGGACCGGTTAATGAAATGAAAAAGGGATGTAACTCGGTTGATGCATTGCTCTCGAGACATCCAATATGGAATAAGTGAAATGACTCTGTCAGTAACTCGATTGATGTTTTGCTCTCGGGACGGCAGTCACTTGAATTAAGAGAGCTGAAAGGCTATTAGAATAATGGTTTAGGGTTCTACCAGTTTTCCACCAAAATAATTATTTGAAATATTTTATACGAGAATTTCATATTAAATTAATTTAAGAAGTTTTAAAGAGACTCAATATGAATATTATCGAGAAAAGTAAATGATTTTAATAACTATAATTATTTTATTTTAAAAAGGATTTTAATAAATGGTTTTTAAAACCATCATGCATTTTATAAAAAATTGATTCACTCAGTAAGGTCTGATTCCCCCTCAATTTTTTTTGCAGGACCTCACAGTCAGCCTTCTAGTACCTTTACTTTGCGCCGAGTTCGTTCTTCACCGGTTGCATTGTGTATGTTAATTTAAATTGTGTACTAAGTAACTAAATTCTGGACATCGCAATAGTTAAATTCATAAATGTGTATTATTGGTATTCTATTTGTATCTGACTTTTAAATATTGTATTTGAATGATATTGTATTTTAAAAGAATATTGTACATTTATTATTTTATCGTTAAATGTATTGTTTATTCCGCAAAAAAAATTTAAGGCTTGCTACGGGATTCAGTTACCTTATATATCCCTATTCCCTAGTGCCGGTCACGAACCTTCGGTTCGGATAATGACAAATAAAGACATATATTTATAAAAAAATATAAAGGTTTTTATTTAATAAATATATGAAAATCTTTGATATAAAATTCCTTTTTTAATGCTAGGCAAATTTAATAAGGTAACTCCATTTAAATTAGTGTTTTTCAAGATTTATTTTCCATAATTAAATAGTAAATTTAAGGCATAATATATTTACGGCCCTTTATACTTGGCATAATTTGTCAGTTTGACACATCAACTTACAGTTTTGTTATTTTAACACTTAAAATTGCTTAAAATTCACTAATCTAATGACATAATGCATTTATGACCCCTTGTACTTACCACTTTTTTTAGTTTGACACATCTACTAGCAGTTTTTGGTTAGTTAAACCCTTAATACATATATGTGAACAACCAATAATAAGAAAAATATATATTTATAAAAAAATATAAAGGTTTTTATTTAATAAATATATGAAAATCTTTGATATAAAAATCCTCTTTTAATGCCAGGCAAATTTTAATAATTTAACTCCTTTCAAATTTCTGTTTTTCAAGATTTATTTTCCATAATTAAATAGTAAATATAAGGCGTAATACAATTGTGGCCCCTTATGCTTTGCATAATTTGTCAATTTGACATCTCAACTTACAGTTTTGTCATTTCAACACTTAAACTTGCTTAAAATGCATTAATCTGATGACATAATGCATTTGGCACTCTTTGTACTTGCCACTTTTTATTAGTTTAACACCTCTACTTGCTGTTTTTGGACAGTCAAACTCTTAAGATGTGGTACATCTTTATTCGTTATTGCATACCACGTGTGCTGATAGGGTTTCAAAATTATATTTTAGGCGAGTTCAGGTATTAAAATGACAAAATTATAAGTTGAAGTATCAAACTGACAAAAAAAAATAAGTACATGGGCCTAAATTTAAGTTTAACGTTCAAAAAATTCTAAATATAAATGTGGGTATATTTGTCACTAAATAAAACTTTTATATATAAAAAGTATCATGTTACCCTTACAAATAGAAGAAAAATCTCTAATATACCCTTTTGTGCCAGTACAAATTGTGTCGTATAGCGATATTGTTATAACCTGAATTTTTATAAATTATAAAATTAAATTCTGTATTTGCAGTGTTAATAATTATTTTATTTTTTTTATTGATATTGATTTATAATATTTGAAATTTTGTGTCGAATATTATTTTAATACTATTATTATTAATATTCAGGTAAAATTTTTGATTTAGTGTATTTTAATACAATTTTAAATTTTTTAAGTATGTAAATATAAATATGTGTATTTTAGAGGAAATAATAAAAATTAGAGATACTTTACTATTAAATTATTTTTAATTTTTGTCTATTATAAAAAAAAAGTCAGCATTTTTTTTCGGCTTTTTCTTCTTCTTATTCCCTTGTTATTCTTCTTTTCCCAGTAACCACCATAACCAACGCCATCACCCACCTGACCAGCCATGTCACCACGTCGAACCGCCATTTGACTGCATCGCACCTCCTCTTATAGCATCGCCAGCCAACGCCACCTCCTCCCCTTCCTTCTCTTCTTCCTCCCTTCGTTCTTCCCTCGGTGTTGGATTGCTTATCACGTCGCCGGTGACATTTTCGGCTGACCCAGGAGCTGACGTCGGTCTCATTTGGAAGCTCATCCTCTAGGCTTCTCAAATCTTCAAACCGTTTTGAGTTTTGACTCCGGTAACTACTCTGTTTTGTAATTATTCGATTTTTTAATATTTTGAGTTTTAGTTAATTTGAGATTGAATTTGATTTTATTTGATATAATTGCTTTGAGATTAATTGTTGTAGAGATTGTGAGCTATCTAAAGATGATTTTTATTTATTTTTCTGAAAATCTTGAATTTTTTCAGGTTCGAATTACTGTTCACAGTATTGTTCCGAAAAGTCTCGGGTAGGAAAATTTTTTATATTTTTAATAAATTCTTTGTTGCATTTTGAATAAGCTTTGTGAAGAACATTTATTGAAATTATGTGTAAAATTTTTATTATGAATTTTTGAAGGTTTATGTGAAAAATAAATTTTTGGAAAAATTAGTATAAATGAGTAATTTTTATATTTTAGTTGAAATTGTTGTTAATTATTCGGTTTTAGACTATTTTTTATTAATAAAGGTATGAAAAATAATTTTTATAGATATTTTCAATTAATTGTTAATTAGTGATAATTTTGAAAAAATATATATCGAAAATAAACTTATTTATTATTTTTAAGTTAAATGAGTATTTTATTATTTTTATGATATTAATAAGTGATTTTAATAATTATATACAATTTATGCTAATTTAATTTTAAAATGGAATTTTATTCCATTTATGAATTTTATGAGCAAAATATTATTGAAAAAATAGAATCTTATCATTTATTTGGAAAATAAATGCTTTTAATATTTTTATGAGATATTTTGGTGATTTAAGAAATTATTATATTATTTTATTAATTGTGAATTGTGTTGGTTCTCGGTTGGACGTAATTTGTAGTTTGGGTCCAACCCGAGATTTTGAGTGATGTGGATATTTAGATGTGTGTTTGAGTGCAGAATCGACTCTACTTTTAGTAGAAAAATGTATGTTTTACAAAGGAGACTGCCGAATTTTCAGTAGATTTCTCGTAAAACATGATATCGGGTCAGGTCTTAGATCGAGTCATTCTTTAGAAATCTCTAAAGTATAAAATTAGGACTTTATTTCTAATTATTTATTTATTATTATTTTATTTTAACTACACCACGAGTTAGGCCTTTCGGACTGGGCCAACCGAACCGGAATGGAGGAGCGCACACTTGTGAGTTATTATTATATGTATGCATGACATGTATAATATAACATTGGCATCCATGTGTTAAATAAATGCAAATTTTAATATGTTATATTGCATTTATTTTAATTATTGTTATTATCGCATTATTATATATACATGTTTTATATATATTAATGCTATAATTATTTTCGTATTTTTGATGTCATGCATATTTTATATAATTTCAATACTTTATTTAATATGCAATATTTATTTATTTCGAATAAAATATTTTTGGAGAATTGTCGTAGAACGTGTCATCTAGTGGGTTATACTAGGACTGTTGCGCAATAATACGTTAGATGCTAGGAAATGATTTATTGATTGATGATTAAATTATTATATTGAGAATTACGGAGAGTGTGACTGCTGGAGCTCAGTTGACTTAGTGTCTCGGGGCCAGTCATGCCGGTAGTGAGACTGCGGGAGCTCGGTTGACTTAATGTCTCAGGGCCAGTCATCTGTCAATTTGGAAAAGAGAAATATTTTGGTATTTAAGTGAGCCTGTTGGCTAGTGAGGCTTATAGATTGAAGTTGCGAACTTTTTAGGGTTCTACTTCGATCCTCCAGCAATATAAATCTTGAAAAATATTTTCGAGCATCTATGTGGATTGTATGTATATTTTTATAAATATAAATATATGAATATTATTATTGATGCTTGTGTGTACGTGCATTATGTTACATGCATATATATAATAATAATTAACTCAGTGAGGTCTGATCCCCCTCAATTATTTTTCAGGATCCTTCTCGTCAGATCCCTACTAGTAGTATTCTTTGCCGGACTCTTTCTTCCCCGACTGACTTATGTAAAATTTGAACTGTCATCTTTTCTTGTATTTTATTTTACGCTGCAGTAGTAGTATATCTTGTGTAGTATGTGATGTTGTTTTAGACTGAATTTGTGTATTTGAATATTTGTATAAATATTTTATTATGATATAATATGGAATTTTCTTTAAATTATTAAAAGTTTTAATTATAAGGTATTTTTATATTTATGTTGAATGTTTAATTTGTGGTTACGGCTTGCTACAGATTTTGAATTCGTGTCAATTCCCATTCCCTAGCACCTGTCATGACTCCGGGTTTGGGTCTTGACATTTAAATTGAAAATATTTGTGAAATTAAAATTTTAAAAATATTAATGGCAAAGAATAATAATAAAAATTATAATAAAAAGTAGATATTAAAATTGAAATATTTTTCATTTATATTTTAAAAATATCAATGATGGAGTGTGGATATAAAGTGATGGAGTGCAAAAAGCATCAGTCTAATTTTTAATATTTTTATTCATTTTCACAATTTTTAAAATTTATTCAATTTCTATAATATATAGTAAAAGTATTTTATAGACA
Organism: Mallotus repandus; assembly: GCA_949671775.1. Classification (NCBI taxonomy): domain Eukaryota; kingdom Viridiplantae; phylum Streptophyta; class Magnoliopsida; order Malpighiales; family Euphorbiaceae; genus Mallotus; species Mallotus repandus. Next base: position 10,187 of record CATIWM010216087.1, read on the forward strand.
TATATTGATATAAACACAAAAAAATTATGTAGATTGAAATAATATTTAATTTAAAATAATAATATAGTTTAAACATGAATTTTCAATTTGTTCATTTTAATTTTTGAATTTATTTATATTAAGTTAAAAAAAAATTTCACCACTTTACATCAAATAGAGTTGTAACAAAAATTTTACTAAAAAATAAAAAAATACATATTGAACATCAATTATGTATAATTTAGGAAATAAGCTATGGATTTGGCCTATAATCACTACTTAATATTATCACCACATAGTTTTTGGTGTGGTGTGAAAGCTTCACAATTTATATCATGGACTCCTGTCTATATTGCAACATGAACCAGGGGTCCATCACACGTGTGTAAAATGCGTCTCTTTGTTTTTTTTTCTACGCTTTCTTCTTCTTTTTCTGTCTTCTTATTCTTGAAACTATGTTATGCTTCTCAACATACATACACATCTATAAATAGTTGCCCACTACACACCCATTTCCACCATTGCATTTCTCTCTTTGTTTCCAAAAAGAAACCTAAAAAAACCATTAACTTGAGTGGAATTAATCAACTAGAAATACCTAGTAGTAGAAAAGAAAATGTCAAAGAAGGAGCAAGCACCCTATCCCTTAGTAGCCAACGATGAAACCAGAAGCGATGAAGAATCAGGTGCTATGCATATAAAATCCCTTTTAGCTTTTGCTCTGTTTGCATGTTTTATTTGCTTTTACAAGCTGCCTAGTTGCTGCAATCGAATGTTACAAGTGTTAATACTTTAGCATTGATAAAAAAGAGTTGTTTCATATTAATGTCAAAGCCATTAAATTTAGCATTCCAGTGTCCATTTTTCTCATGAATAATCATCATCATGCCTGTATAATTTGGCATCATTGAGTGATGGTTAAAAAGCACATCATGTGGGTAGTTGCAGTTGTGCTTCTATTACATTGAGTAGGGATTTTATGCAAGCTCATTACTTAAATAATGAATGGTCATTAACTTTCATCTATATATTCATTAATTTTCACCTGCATTTTTATTGTCTTTTTTGAACTTGCAAGTGAAAATCAAACATGCAGGTTCATAGACCTTCACTTGTAGAATAGGGTAAACACTGCAGATTAAAGAACAACGCTACTAGAATTGAAATTGAATGCATAGTGAAGTCTCTACCTAGCCACATTGGAATGAAGTTAATGATTGCATATGGTTTTTGTAGGGAATGGGGCAAATGAAGAATCTGAAAATATCATGAAATGAATCGCTATGTAAAAATAATTGTGTGAAAAATAATTCAACCATGATATGAAATTAGAGGTGTAGATCAATGAATCTATAAGTGAAAATTAATGAACATTCAGGTGATGTTCAATGAACTTTGATGTGGATTCATTGATATATGATTTGAAATTAGAGGTGTAGATCAATGAATCTACAAGTGAAAATTAATGAATATTCTGAGGAAGATAAATGAATCTATAGTATATTCATTGATATTCACTTATATGTTCATTGATTTTTAAATGAATATATAGGTGAAGATTAATGAATATTCGTAAAAAAAAAAGGATGTTTGATGAAAAATAAAAAAGATGCGCGCGTTTTTTTTCTCACATACGGTGACACCATAAATTTCAAGACAAAGTTTAATGAATTTTAAGGTGAACATCAATGAATCTGTAGGTAAAGATAAATGAATCTAATCTACAGTATATTTATTGATATTCACTTATATGTTCATTGATTTTTCAATGAATATATAGGTGAAGAGTAATGAATATGCGTTTGACGTAAAATAAAAAGACGTGCGTTTTTTTCTCACACGTGTAATGGCTCCTGCTTCGTATTGTAACATAAACAGGGGTGCATGGTATAAGAACTGTGAAAACTTCTGATGCACGTGAACACTGATAATGTAAAAAATGGCAACATATATTTAGGGCTTACAACAAATTCATAAAAAAATAATAAATGAATACTAACAAAATTTATTTAGAACATATAATACATTCATTAAAAAATAATACATAAATATTTAAATATATCAAATTTTTGTAAAAAAATATATATGTATATTACATATTTTTATGAATTAAACATAAAATAATTAAAATATATGTCCTTTATTTAATAATTTAACGTAATATTTTTATTTATTTTTTGTAATTATAATTGTTCTTGTATTATATTAAATATGAGATTAATTCTCATTTTGTAATTAATTTGGTATGAAAAACATTCAAATACGAAACTTCACGGTACTATAAAGTATTTCCAGAAAAAAATCAATAAATTTACCTTAATTTACATCATTTAATCAACTTTTTCTATCAACCAATCGCAATAGGAGAATTTCCTAGTTGTAAGCACATTATAGATATGTATGTATTGCTAGATAGATAGAGACCATAAGGTGATCTCATCGCAGCAACAGGGAGAACATCTCAAAAAGTCCAAAAGAGTCGATCTATCCAATATGTGCATTTTGTCTTGGAATTGCAGAGGTTTAGGATCTACCCTAACCATTAAGGCTCTTAAAAAACACATCCAGAGATCCAAACCTACTATTGTCTTCCTAATTGAAACAAAACTGAAATCTGCTAACCTAGAGAAACTACGATTACAACTGGGCTACACCCACAATGTTTACTAAGATCCAGAAGGTAGATTTGGTGGCCTAGCTCTATGGTGGAAGGATGGATGGGAGATCAACATCCTTTCAAAAATGACACATTACATAGATGTGTGGATCAAGGAGGAGTCAGAATGGCACTTTACAAGCATATATGGTAGTCTAAGAAATAACAAAAGACTGGAAATATGGAAGGAGATCCAAGAGTTAGATAAGAAAGGAGCTATCCCATAGATACTGGTTGGTGATTTCAACGTCTGTGCTAAACAAAAAGAAAAAAAAAGGGAGGTAATGATTTTTCATACTCTCAATTAAAGGATTTCAATGAGCTGATATTAGATTGTTCAATGTTGGATTTAGGTTTCAAAGGAGGAGCCTTTACTTGGCATAATAAACATACAAGGGATAAGAATATACAAGCAAGACTTGATAGAGCGCTGTCTAATGCTGAGTGGATTAATCTCTTTGAATATGAGACTATTGATCATGAGAGCTTTTTGGGGTTATATCATAGGCCTTTAGTTATTGAATAGAAACCAAATAAGCACAAGAAAAAAGAAGATTAATGTACAAAGCAAAATGGGAAATTGAAGATGAATGTCGAGATTTGATAGCCAGTAGTTGGAATGAACAACAAGATGTGGATTCCAAACCTCTATTATTAGGGGAAAGATTGAATAAGCTGAAAGAAAATTTAATCTCATGGTGCAAACGCAAGAACTCAGACAAGCAGAGAGGAGTTCAGATCCTCTAGTAGTAACTTGATGAGATTGTGGAATGAATGCAAGCAAGGGCAATACACAAAAGCCAAAAATAAAATTGATAATCAATAGAATGTAGAAGAAGTTTATTAGAGACAGAGATCTCACATCCAATGGTTGTAAGAAGGGGATAAAAATATAAGATTTTTCCACTTGTCGGTGGCTCAACGAAGGTAATTTAACCAGATCAAGAAATTAAAGAATCATAGTGGACAATGGATACGAGAAGAAATGCATATTAAGGACAAAGCATTGACTATTTCCAAAGGCTATATCGAAGGGAACATATTGAAAGTGAGGAAGAAATGGCAGAGATAGTCCTAAATTTGGTAACATATGAGATGAACAGGATCTTATTCAGGTATGTAGATGTAGAAGAGGTGAAGGTAGCGACTTTCAATCTGGGAAAATTGAAATCCCTAGGACTTTATAGGTATCCGGGTGTATTGTCATACCTGTACCCTCACTCTAGTACATTTTCATTTAATGTGCATTACATTTAATTATGATACATATATATTAGTTTAAGAGTGAGAGTTAAAAAGTTTGGTATGTTATGTATTTAATTAAAATAGATAGATGTTCTAGAATGGACAATTATAACCCTTGGAGCTTATAAGAAGTTTAGCTTTTCATTAAGGGAATTAGAGACATTTTATATTAAAATGATCCTAGAAAACCTTAGAATTTTCTAAAGTTATGGTAGAAAGTGAGTGTGCAGCCACATTTAAAAAAAGGAGAAGAGAAGAACTTGTTCTTAAAAAAGAAAAGAGAGGAGAAGACAAAAAACCTAAATCCCACTTATTGATGATGATTTTCAAGAGCATTTTAGAGATCTAAGACATCTTTGAGGCTGAAATATTCATTCTAAAATCATGGTAAATGATTGGTAAGTTATTTTAATGCTTTGGTTGGTTTGGGTTTAGGGTTTATAATTGACAGAATTCGGGTTTGAATTTCTAGGTTTATTAGTCTCAGTGTTTTGGTCATAACTTGAGTTAGAAAACTTAAAATTAAGATCAGTTTAATTCTAAGAAAACTTTGAAGAGTTCGCTATAACTTCTTATTTTTAGTAAGGGATGATTTTGCTTTTATGATGGTGAATCAAACCAATACTTTTTATTGCTCAGACTGTTAGTGTGATTGACCTGATGGTGTTTAAACATCCATAACGTTTTCCATGGTTTTCCAAATACAATGAAATTTTTACAGTATGTATTTGACATATAGATCTAAATTTAGTAAAAAATTGAGCTTTAAATTTTTTATCTACAAGATGTAGCAATTTTTCAAAATTGCAGATAAAACAGCCCTTTTAGAGTTAATTGGTCAGATTTGTGAAATTGAGTGGGTAGACATATTTTGCATGTCATTTGGGGGTTGCATGGTTAGATCAGCTTTGTAATAAAATTTTATAGTTTAGGTGCTAGAAAAGGAAAGGAAAGTATGAGTGCAAGTTAAGCAATTCAGTGAACCAATTTTGTGTGTTTTGAAGGTTGTTTTGTGAGTAGATGTTCAAGCCCTTTAATATATTTTATAAAAACAATAAAATAATATTTTTAATGTTATTTAATGAACCTAAATTGATTTATTATAAATGGTTTAAAGTCAGCCTTGTGCTATTGAGTTACATATTTAAGTTTCAAGCTTTAAAGATTTTAAGCATATGAATTAAATGTGTTATTTCTATATGCTTTGCTTTGTGATCTGAATTGAGATCCTTTTGGTCACTTTATGTTTAAAATGAGCTTATGCTCAATCTAATTTCACTTCTTTGAACTGTGATGAAGATTGTTTATTTTTGAATGCTTATTGAACCATAAATGCGATAATGTTATTTTGATTGATTATTTGGTGAAAATGGTATTTGGTTTGTGTAGTACCACCTTATATGAGTTGTTGAATGTGCTGAGATGATATATGCACATTTGAGATTGTGTTCATTATTATTGCGCAATAGACAACAGGGCACTTAACTGTAGGACGGTGAAGGGAGAAGGGTCATTCCGTGCTAATGTAGTCGAAGGGTTAGCCTTCAAGTGTGCCTAGAGGGTGAGATTATGATGGCTTGTACATTATGGCCGGGTTATGATGTTGGATATGGGGTTGGTCAATACATAAGGAAAGTGGAAATGATGCTTAGAAAGCATGTGTTTTTATTCATTTAAATTTTATATAAGCTGAAAGCAAATCTTGGCTTTGATATTTCAAGTGGATTATAATTTAGTTTATAAATACTTTAGTATTTAAATTATGGAAGTTTATTATATTGATTTAACTAAATTGTTTGATGCTTGTAATATCTATTCGTTGAGTATTTCTATACTCATTCTGTTTTTGTTTTCTAAATCATTTTCAGAAAGCTAGGCTTGTTAAAGGGTGGCCTATGCTGAGTGATTGTGGATAGAAGTAGAAAGTAAGGTTGGCTAACATCATCCTTGTTAAATAAGCCTTGAACTTTTATTCTTAAAATGTGATTCTATAAGTATTGTAAAAGATTATATTTTGGAGTTGAATACTGGTGGCTAGACTTTAAGTAAAGCAACTATTTGGAAATATATTTCAGATTATTTTAATGATGTGTATGACTATATTTCCATTATTCAAATACCAATATAACTAGATTTTAAAATGTGATCGTTTAGAATATTCACTTTATCTTATTCAATTATATCATATAATTGCTTGTAATTATTTTAGGTTATTGTTGCCTAGTTATCATTGTTGGATAGATGTTGTTGTGTTGTTCTTGATGTTGTGTTGTTTCTGCATTATTGTTGCCTTAATGTAGATGTTATATAGCTATTGATGTTTTGTTGTTAATGTCGAGTTGTTGTCACCTTATTGTTGTGATTGGTTTATGGTTGTTGCCTTGTTGTTGTTGTCGAGCTGTTGTGGCCTTGTTGTTATCTTTATTGAGCCGTCGTTGCTTTGTTCGGTTGTTGTTATGATGTTGTTGTTCGGTTGTTGTTATTATTGTTGAGTGGTTAACTCATTTAATTGCTAGTAGTTAACAAAACTTTTACAATAATAATAATGATATCTTCTTACTTTTAAATCTCAATATTTAACTAATAACAAATCGTTTTCCAAGATCGTGTCTTCTATTTTATTTATTTGCAAGTGTATTTATAATCATAACACATTTTGTTTTTATTAAGTGGTTTATGGAATTAGTTGGTTTTAGTGTCCATCTCGGACTATGTGGGATGAGATGAGATACTAATAGTCCACCTCGGGCTACGTGAGATGGGGTATAACATGTATTCTTTTATAATAATTGGGATATGATTAAAGATGACATTCTGAATGCAGCCAAGCAATTTTTCTCGACACGGACACTTCTACCAAATTTTGATTGTACTAATACCAAAACTCAAACACCAAGAAAATTTTGAAGACTTCAGGCCAATAAGCTATTGTAACTATGCTTACAAAATAATATCGAAGGTAATGGCCAATAAATTGAGGAAATTACTTCCGACCCTAATATCCCCTCAACAAACGGGTTTTGTAAGTGGTCGCCACATCCATGAGAATATCATTGTTAACCACGAGGCGATTTATGCCCTACGAAATAGATTTAAGGGGAAGAGAAGCTTTTTTGCTTTGAAGTTGGATTTAGCCAAAGCTTATGATAGAGTCAATTGGAAATTCTTGAGGAAAATTCAAAAAAGTTTGGGTTTTAATGATAGTTAGATAGAGATGGTTATGGCTTGTGTCAAAATAGTTACCTCTTCTGTCATTATCAATGGTTCGCCAACCCGTAGCTTCAAGCCCACTAGAGGACTGAGATAGGCAGACCCCATCTCTCCCTATCTATTAATTTTGATGATAAATTTTTTATCAAGGTAGGTTACTAAAGAATGTTAAGCAGACAATTTAAAGGGAATAAAGCTAACAAGACATTGCCTAATAGTGACTCATTCATTATTCGCAGATGACACTATAATTTATGGAGAGATTAGCATTCAAGAAATAAAAAAGTACAAAAGCATTCTATAAAGATATGCAATAAGATCTGGCTAGAAGATAAACTTGGAGAAATAAAAAATCATTTTCAGTGCAAAATACCAATCAGGATCAAAGGGCCTTTGTTAATGGTTTGTTTGGTATAAAAAAGTCCTCTTATTCTTCAAAATACTTAGGAATCCCAATGGAGAGGGGGAAAACTAGAAAGGATTTTTTAGTTATCTAGTCCAAAGAATGCAAGAGAAATCCCAAGCCTAGAAAATCAAGTTTTTGACATAAGCAGAGAGGGAAATTATTATCAAGGTAGTCCTTCAAGCACTTCCATTCTTTGTAATGTCAGTGTTCAAACTGTTAGCTGGGGTCATACAAGATCTTGAGAAATTGATAAGAAGATTTTGGTGGAGTTAGAGCACTGATAAGAGGAAACTCCATTGGGTGAAATGGGAAATGCTGACCTATCCTATGTTTGTGTGCTAGGCTTCTAAAAAAGATTTATTTTCCATTAACCGATTTCTTACATTCCAAACAATGCCACAAGGCCTCTTGGATATGGTCTAGGTTGATGTAAACAATAATTATGTTGGAAAAGGGGTATAGATGGAATGTGAGCTTGGGTTTGGACATTCAAATCTGGGATGATCCGTGGATTCCTAGCTTACCAGAGTTCAAAATTCAGTCAGACAAGCCTGAAGGTGCAAATGTGTTCCTAGTCAAAGATCTTATTAATCATGGCAGTGGTAAATGGGATGATAATTAGTTAGAAGCATTATTCTCTAGTGAAGAAAGGAGATCTATAAGATTTATTCCTATAAACTCAATGAGAGGAAGAGGTCGGAGGATATAGCACTTTAAGAGGAGAGGGCAGTGTTCAGTGAAATTAGGGTACAGATGGTGCAAATATAATTTGAAAGAAAATAATAGAGAGTCAGGAGTGAGGCTGACCATAGCGGGAGACAAAGCTCTCTGGGAATTGATTTGGAATCTCCAAGTACCTCATAAAATAAAAAATTTCATCTAGTGTTGTGTGTGAGACTCGATAGCTACCAAAGAAAACCTTTTGAAGAGAAGTTGTGGCATGAATGAAGCTTGTGGTAGATGTAATAATGCTGGGGAAAACCTGGAGCACTTGTTTTTCCTCTGTGACCATTCGAAGAGAATTTGGTCCTCTAGTCAGTTTGGTTACAGCCCTCAGGAAGATTCCAGTGTATATTTTAGGAACTGGTGGAGGTACTTGAGTACAATGCTGAAGAATGCTAATAATGGAGACCTCGTTAATTTAGCAGTTGTGATATGTTAGAATATATGGAAAAGAAGAAATGAATCTCAGTTTGAAGGCAACAGAGAAGACCTAGTGGCAATCTGGAACGAATCAATAATAGTTGGCAAACAATTCATTCTGAAATTATAAATCAGAATCAAATAACCTCCAATCCTCAGCTTAGTTCTACGGACAGAGTCAGACCAAGGTCGGTAGCTCCTTCAGAAGGGGTGTTGAAGTGAACTGTGATGCCTCTTACCTCAGGCATATTAATAGTTATAAGGTAGTTGTTATATGTAGAGATTGGAATGGCAATGTTATTCATGTGGGAAAAGATGTGGGCTACTACTCTTCTCCTTTTCAAGCAAAGATGATGGCCATAAAAGAGGCATTTAGGTTCCTAACCTGCTTCCCCAACCAGTATTGTATTATGGAAACAGACTGCAAAAGTGCCTCAGAGCTATGTAACCAAGTTGAGTTGGACTGCCTTTAGGAGGTTCAAGTGATTCTCGAACAAATCCAGCAAATCAAATCTGGCCTTCTTTTCTCCTTAGTTAGTTTTATCCTTAGAAGCATAAATTTAGTAGCTGATTGGCTTTCTAAAAATGACAATTCGTTAGTTTTTTATCCGATTAGTTTCAATATTCATCCTAATCTTTTAGCCTTGTTGTTAAAAGACCTTGTGTAATGATTCCTTTGCTTATGAAGTTTATTTTCAAAAAAAAAAAAGGCAATAGGAGATTAAAATATTTCACATTTAAATTTAAAGATTAAATGCCTAAGTCATATGTATTACACCATATGGTAAGATTTGTGTCGTAATATCTAATATTTTACAATTGTCTAATAAAAACGAAGAAAAATTATATGTTTCTCCATGTTATAATATCTACATATGCTTCTTTATGTTATAATTTCTCCTATTAAGTGTAAGGGTGTTGATAAAGGAATAAAATCTATCCATAAATTTTGGTTAGAAAGGGGTATTTAAAATATTTCACATTTCAATTTGAGGACATTAATGTAATTTTCTAAAGTTGTTTTACTAAAATACCCATAAATTGTAGGTCAAAATTTAAAACTTGAATCTCTACATTAAAAATAAATTTAGAAAGTCAATATCTTTGTTTTGGTCAAATAAACTCAATATCTCGGTTGCGGTAAATTTATTAAATAAACTAAGTTTTTTCTCTCATTTATTGCTTTTATATTTATTTACTTATATATCCCTCATTACTTTTATATATATATTTATAAAAGAGTAATACTAAATCGCACAATTTCTATTGGCACAAAATGATATATTAGAGATTTTATTTTTATTTTAAAGGTAATGTAGTATTTTTGATATATAAAAAATTTATTTGGTGACAAATATACCCCATTTATGTTTAAAATTTTTAGAACACTATTCTTAAATGGATAGAGATTTTTGCACTCCTTCACTTTATTATTGCACTCCATTTTAACTTTATTAAAAATTTAAATGACTTAGTTATCCTTAATTTCTAATGATTATATATCTTTCACAACAATTAATATTAACTTAAAAAAATATTTAATTATACATACATAATAAAAATCTAATAATTTTAATACAAATAATTTTATTTTATTTAATAGTTTTTATATTATAACTACTCATTATTTTTTGTAATTTTATTAATTTATTATGCTATTTTGTTGTATGTTCAACTTATATTGTTAAAAGTTTATTAAAATAGTTTTAATTAATTTTTTATTTAATTATGCAATATATATTTTTAATGTTTAATTATTTACTGCTTTTAAATTTTTATACAAATGATCTTTATATTTTCTTTAAAAAAAAATCAACAGTGCATTTAATTTTATTTTTCTTCATTCAATTCTTTTAAAATAAAAATGATAGGATATAATCTAAAAACCATCATATGTATTGAAAAAATTCATATAAAATTAAATAACTAAAAAGAATATATAATGAATTTATATCAACTTAATTGGTTCTATTTTTTTTTAAAAAAGTATTTTTTTAATTATTTTATTTTATATCAATTTTTTCAATACATACAATTTTTTCAGTATTATATCGTATCAATTTTATTAAAAAAAAAGAATTGATTGAAAAAATTCAAATCAAATTTACCATAGATTTTTTTAAAATATAAATATCATGTGTATAAACAGTTAAAAAGCCATTAAAATTTCAAAAAAAAATTAAAAACTAAAAATTTATATTGCATAATTAAATTAGCAAATAAAAATAACTATTTTTAAAATTTTAATAATATAAATTGAACATAAAATTAAATAACATAACAAATTAATAAAGTTATAAATTATTTTCAATGATGATAATATAAAAATTATTAAATTAAAATAAATTATTTGTATTGAAGTTATTAGATTTTTGTCGATATGAATTAAATATTTTTTTGAGTTAATATTAATAGTGAAAGATATATAATTATTTTAAATTAAGGTTATTTAAGTCATTTAAATATTTAATAAAGTCAAAGTGGAGTGTAATTATCAAGGGAAGGAGTGCAAAAATACTTACCCTTCTTAAATTTATTATTTAAATATGGAAAATAAATCTTGAAAAACAAAAATTTACAAGGGTTGACTTGCTAAATTTTGTCTAATATTAAAAAAAGATTTTCATATATGTATTAAATAAAAATCTTTATATTCTAATAAATGTATTTCTTTCTTATTATTGTTTGTTCACATATATGCATTCTATTTAATTTATATATTTCATACCAAAGAAATAACTTAGCTTTTAAATTTTTTTTTGAGTGATCCTGATGTATAACAAATTTTATTACTGAGTGAAAATAATACTTAATATAATAAGTAATGTATTGTGTTTTCAATTTTTTAATAAGCGGTAAATATAGATTTAAAAAATTAGAATAATTTATATGTATATTATGACATATATTTTGTCATAATAATAATATTTTTTTAGTGTTTTATATTTATACACATTAACCTTTTAAAAATTTATCAATATGGTTGTGTATATGAAAATTCTTGTTTTGAAAGTGATCATATGTGCACATTTCATTAAAAAAAAAACCTATATTGAAAGTTAGTTGATGTGGTTTTACAAAAATTATTAGTACATGACATATTCAAAATAAAATATATCTTCTTTATCAAATTCCTGTTTATGACAATTGAGAACAAACTTAGTTTAAAAAAATTGAGAACACAAGTATTATTCTATTTTTTTTAAATTTAACTTTTTAATTTAGCATTTAAGGTTTATTAATGTAAATATCTAAATTATTTTTTTTAATTATAAAATAAATTTTTGAAATTTGCAGTGTTAATAAATATTTTATTAATATTGAGATTATTATTTAGTGAAATTAAATTAAATTAAATTTTGGTGTTGAGAATTATTTTAATTATTATTTTATAAAAATCTGTTAATTTTAGTTTAATAAATTGTTAACTAAGTATTACTTTATATTTTATTGTGTATATTTATTTAGTTGAGAGATTGGTGGGTAAATTAGTATTTTATTATTACTATTATTATTATTATTAAAAAAAGCAGAATTGAAAAAAAATTCGGGCTATTTCTTTTTCTTTTTCTTCTTCTTCTTTCTTTCTTTCTTTCTCTTGGCCGGACTACTAGACCACCACTGCCATCACGCCTCACCGCTGTCGCCACCACGTCGCTTCACCGTCCAGTCGCCAGTCGCCTCTCTTCCTCCTTCCCGTTTTCTCTTGCCTAACTAGATTCTTCTCACTTTTGCCGGCGACAATTTTGGCATCTCCAACCGGCGAAGTTGGGCTCGATCTCTTCGTCTCAGAGTGGGCTTCTCAATTCCTTAATTTATTTAAGGAAATAACTAAGGTAACTACTTTGAATTTGGATAATCTAATTCAAGGTTTTTAGGTTAATTTGTTAGTTTAAGCTTGAAAATGATTTTATTAGGTATAGGTGTTTTAGGATTATTTGATGTTAAGGTTGTGAGCTATCCATTGATAATTTTTATTTATTTTTTTGAAATTATTTTCGAAAATACACTATTCTGAACTCGGAGTTACTGTTTTGGACTCGGGGAGATTATATTTTTAATAAATTCTACTGATTATTTTGAGAAACTTTTGTGAAGAAAGCTTATTAAAATTATGTATAGAGTTTTTATTATAAATTTTTGAATGTTTATGTGAAAAATTAATTTTTGGAAAAATTAGTAATTTTTATATTTTAGTTGAAATTATTGTTAATTATTATGTTTTAGACAGTATTTGAGTAATAAATAGTATTAAAATAAATTTTATGAATTATTTTCTATTTTTAGCTAATTATTAGTAATTTTCAAAAAAATATGTGAATAATAAGTTTATTTATTATTTTAAAGCATAAATGAGTTATTTGCTAACTTTATAATGTATTCAAGTAATTTAAATGGTTATTTGCAATTAATGTTAATTTAATTATAAGATTTGAACAATGTATGTTTAATTGACGAGAATTTAAGTATAAGCTAGAATTTTACTTTTTATTTAAAAATAAATATATTTTATGTTTCATTGTGGAAATAAATTAAATTGTGGTATTTAAATAAGATTTTATAATTTTTGGTCATTCATTAAAAAATTTATTATTTTATTGATTGTTGTGAAATTGGTTTTGGGTTGGGTATTAGTGTAGTTCAGAGGCCCCAACTTGAGATTTGGTGTTGTGAGAATATTCGAAGTGTGTTTTCATGCAAGAACGACTCTACTTTTAGTAGAGAGATGTCCGTTTTACAGAGGAGACTCTGTCAAATGTTTGGTAGATTTCTAGTAAAGTGTGACTTCGGCCTGTATCGAAATTCTAGTTTTAGATGAGTTGTGTCTTAGATCGAGTCAATTCCTTCATTTCATGATTTTATTTATTTTTGAGAATTTCATGAATTTAATTATTTAACGAGCATATTTTAAATAAATATTATTTATTTTAGAGAACTCCGGGGCATGAGCTGTAGCACCAGGGTAACAAAGAACGCGTCGCCCGACATGCTCAACCTGTGAGTTAATTTTATGAAATATGTGTTGTGTGTTTTCAGTATATTTTCTAGTAATTAAAAATAATAAAGAAATGAATATACGATTGATTTATGAATAATAAATGAAAACATGTTTAAAAGAAAAATTAGTCGTTATGTTTTATTTATTGATTTAATTGTTTATTTATTCATTATTTAATGGTTTATTTATTTGATTTAATTATTTATAATTACAATTGATTTGGAGAAAATGGTAGAACGTGTTACCTAGTGAGTATCACTAGAACCATGTGCGCACGGATAAAATCTCGGTATATGATTAAAATGTGAATAGTTAAAAAGGGATATAACTCGGTTGAGCTTACTCTCAGGACATCAATATGGAATAAGTGAAATGACTATGACAGTAACTCGGTTGATACTTGCTCTCGGGACGGCGGTTATTTGGATTAAAGAGAGCCGAAAGACTAGTAGAATAATAGTTTAAGTGTTCTATTAGATTTTCCACCAAATAATTATTTTAAATATTTTTTTATACGAGGATTTCATATTAAATTGATTTAAAAAGTTTTAAAGAGACTTTATATAAATATTATCGAGAAAAGTAAATGATTTTAATAATTATAATTATTTTATTCTATATTGTTTTAAAAAAGAATTTAATAAATGGTTTTAAAACCAACATGTATTTTATAAAATTGAATCACTCAATGAGGTTTGATTCCCCTTAACTTATTTTTTTCAGGTCCTCACAGTCTATTTACTAGTTTTTCCTGTTTGCGTCGAGTTTATTCTTCACCTACTGCATTATGTATGTCAATTTAATTTATATATTGTGTAACTGAATTCTAGACACCGCAGTAGTTAATTCAAAATATGTATTATCGGTATTCTGATTGTATCTGACTTGAAATATTGTATTTAAAAGAATATTATTTTATGTTTTAATATTGTGCCTTTGTTATGATTTATTGTTAAGTGAATTATTTTTATTTCGTAAAAAATTTCTAATGCTTGTTATGGGTTTCGGTTACTTTATGTATTCCCATTCTCTAGTGTCGGTCACGTACCTTCAGTTCGGGTTGTGACAATTAAATTTCTTATTTTATTCTAATGTTAATTAATTTCTTTGTAACACATATAAAACAAAATTTATAATAATTATTAATTATGAAAATTATAATAATTATAAAAGTAAAATTTAAAAGAAATAGTGAAATAGTTAATTTTAAAAATAAGAATGAAACTTTTGGGCAGCTTTTTTTTTTTTACTCACTATATTATGTTGGAATTGTAAACATTGGACAAATTTATAAAAAGTGAAGTAAACTCTTTCTCAAAATTGTACTTTTTTTTCATTTTTTTAAATTATAGGACATTTTAATTTTCATATAATAATTAATTTGCTAATTTACTAATATTTATGCGATTTCTTTAAAACCATCTGATTTTAGTAGAATAATATAATGTCTAATATTAATTGAAGGATATACTAAAAAATATATATTTTAATTATATTTGTCTAATTTATGTTAAAGAAAATCTATAATTTTAAGATAAAAGAATAGTTCCAAAAAAACATAAGAGAAGTGTATTCAATTAGGACTTTTACAGACATTTATAGACTTTTTTAAATAAATGACTTTTATAGAGTTTATAGACTTTTTAATGATTTTTATAGAGTTTAATGACTTTTATAAATTTTCTTTTTGAAGACTTTTATAGAGTTTATGAATTTGTTAATGACTTTTATAGACTTTATTTTGAAAGACTTATTATAACTTTTATTGACGTTGGACAACTTTTATTAATTTTAATCGACATTTTTTAGCCTAATAAATTAATTTGTCATATAATAAAAATAAAATTTTTAAAATAATTATTAAAAGTTAATGTCTTTAATGAATTATTTAAAAATTAATTAAGATATATATTTTATTAATTTCAAATAAAAAAATATATCAAATAGTTGTTTCAGGATGACGACCTTCACTGTGAAAAATCTTGAAAATGATAGCGAACACCTCGAAACAAAGCTAAAAACTGAATTCTTGGAAATCCACAATCCACCAAAAAATATTTACTTAACATATATATAATAAAAAAATATGATAAACAATATATATATATATATATATATATAAAGTGACATTAAATTGAAATAGAAAAAACTCATTCAAAGTCTTGAAAAAGTATGAAAGATAATTTTTTTTAGATTTTTTATTTATATTAATCTACAACAAGTTATTTAAAGTCCATTGAAATCTTAAGAGTGAGGGAAAGAAAATATTTATACATGATATTACATAAAAAGTCTAGAAAAGTCCATAAAAATCTAATGTCAATAAAAGTTAATGACTTTTTAATATTACCTTACTTTTATAAACTCTATTAAAATTGTAATTAAATATTTTCTAACTTTTACGGACTTTTTTTAAGTCGTTAAAAATTTTAATTGAATATCGCCTCACTTTTTTGAAGTTCTAAAAAGTTCTAATAGAATACTACCAAACTTTTGAAATCAATTAAAATCTTTTAAAATTTTAATTGAATACAACTCTGTAAGTCACAATAATTATTTCATTTTGCCGAAAAAACAGCCAATAAAGAAAGAGAGCAATGCATGTAAATTGGTGCAGCTATTTATAACGTCACATTGTTATTTTTACACATTTTTTTTAGCAGGAATTTCCTCAGCTCAAACTTGAGAAGAAAAAATATTTAAAAAATATATAAAAGTACCCAATCATTTAATTGAAACGTAAAATTAGAATAAAATTGTAAATATAAAAAAATTATTTAAAAAATATATTATCCCCTTGCGTGCTCTTCTAGACCTTATTTTTTCTTTTATCTAAGTGGAGAGGAGATTTATTCACAACCTTTTATCCGACATAATCAGCACTTTACTAGAAAATTAAATTCTCCGTGGCGAGTCAAAAAGATTATTACTGTAGTTAAACTTTTAAACATTATAAATAATAAAATATTCAAAAATAAATAAAATATGATACAAAACTTTATACAATTAAAATTAAAATTATATAAAATTTAATTAATTTTATAAAGACTTAAAAAATTTAAAAGCTTTTACTGTGTAATTAAATTTGAAAAGTTTGAAGTCGGCAAGATAAAGTTACAAACTTACAAATTTTATACAGCAAAAAAAGCAAGAAAAAGCTATGCAAAAAAAATTAACAATATTTTTAAAGAATAAATGCCAAATTAACTATATACTAGAAAACAAAAAAAATGTCAGTTTTTTCATTAAAATATTAGAGAAATAGAGAAACCAAAATAACTATTAAAGCAAAAGAACTATGTCCTCTAATACTCAATTTAGAAAGTAAAGAACATAATCAATTTTCTTTTGGATATAGATTTTTTTTATAAATGCAATCCATTTAGATTTTTATATTATATATAATAACTTTAATATTCTTCAATCAAAAATTATATTTTTATTTTTTTTTTAAATAAAAAAGTTATATTATCTAAATTTTGATGAATTGCACAACAGAAAGACAACCATTTCTTTTAAATTGACAGAGGTAAAAATTAAACTCTGCACTTCAGAATATTTTTGGAGAGGAGTTACCACTTAACTATTCACTCACTAGCAAAATTATATTTCTATCAACTTAATTAATATATGTTAAATGTTTCTTTTAATTCTTTTATTTTATATTAACTTTTCACTACCTATAATATTTTTAGTATTATATTCCACCATTTTATAAAAAATTTAATAGAAACTTAAAATTAAACACCATTAAAAAAAAATTTTATGTTGTATAATACAATTTTGTTAAAAAATTTAATAGAAAACTTAACATTAAATTCACTATTGAAATTTGTTTTAACATGTATAAAGACTTGAAACGTTAATACAATTAAAAATTAAAAATTAATATTTCACAATTTAATTTATAAAGAAATATAATTATTTTTAATAAAATTTTAGCAATATAAGTTGAATACAAAAATAAAATAATATAACAAATTAGTAAAATTATAAATGACTCTCAAGTTAGTACTGATTCTTGTGAAAAATACATTTTTTCTAATTTAATGAAATAATAAAATATATTAAATTAAGGATAATTAGATCATTTAAACAATAAATAAAGTCAAAAAGGGGTGCAATTATCAATAGAAGGAGTGCAAAAATTTCTACCTTTTCTTTTTTTCCCACAATCAATTAACATATTATTAATGATTTACTTGAATATAAATTTTATTATAAAAATAAAATAAATATAAAGAAAATAAAAAAAGGGCGTACAATGTTGTTGGGGCCAAATTTGTGAATAGCTATACGTAATGAAAAATATTATATTTCCTATCTAAATTAAGGTGGAATTGTATTTTATTATGACAATACATTTAACTGATTAATTTTGAGCATGGTTGTGTACTTTTTAAGAGACATTATAAGAAGTTCTGGGTTAGAAAAGTATTCTTATAAATTATAAATTACGGAAATTACTTTCAAATATATTTTTGAAAGATATGATCATAAAAATAAATTACTTTGCTAGAATTTTGTCAATGCCAACCATTCTGACATGGTTTGTGTCTACATATATACCATCGATTTTTGACAAAAAAAATTATAAATTTATTTGGATACTAACAAAATAAATTAATTGATTAATAATAATATTTAATATATATAATTATTGTTCAAACCTCATATCTCAGCATTATAAATATATAACTCAATTATTCAACTCCTATGTCATTCAGTTATTTGAATTTTTGCTACCTAATGTTCTTATAAACATTAATAAATAAAAAAAATAAATATTTTAGTTATATTATATTATAAGAAAATTCAAACACAATCCATTACAAGTTATATATATATATATATATATATATATATATATATATATATATATATATATATATATATATATAT